>JANHZT010000778.1:0-12286 GCA_032468215.1 Stegonotus admiraltiensis
CCGCTCCCGGCGACGATGCTGTTGCTGCTGCTGCTGCTGGGCAGCGGCGGCGGCGGCGGCGGCGGCGGGGGAAGCAACGGCCCCGGCGGCGCAAGTGGAAGCGGCTCCCGCCCGGCTCCGGCCGCCGCGCCTGCTCCGCGCCTCTCCTCTGCCTCTTCTCGCCGCCGCCGCCGCCGCCAGTCCGGCCTGCAGCCCGGAGCCCGCCGCGCCCGCAGCCTTCATGGGATCCGTCGCACCCCCGCCGCCGACCGGGATTAGCCGTCTCGCCGGAGCTATCGCAGCAGGAGGGGCCGAGGAGGAAGAAGAGGAGGACGAGCGGAGGAGGAGGGAAGCCGCCGCCGCGTAAGTGGCAACTTCGCTGCGCCCCGCCCGGGCTGCTTTGCATGGGGTAGCCCGGCCCCTTCTCGCCGGATCGGGGCCGCTGCTCTCCCCACGGCGGAAACTTTGGGCGCCTGTTGCCGCGGGCAGGTGCTGCGGAGCGGGCCGGGCCGGGCCGGGCGCCGGTCTACCGGGGGGCGCGGAGGGCAGTTCGGAGCGGGAGCGCCGCGGGGCCCGCCGAGAGCGGCCACATTGATCGGTCCATCTGCATAATCGATCTGGCAGCGTCGGGCCGCGGCCGCTCTCGGTCGGCGGCCTTCTTGTGCTCGGGCCCGAAGCGAGCCGCCTCTCCCCGCTGGCGGGAGCTGCCGCTCCGGAGCCCCGGCCCGCCGCAGGGCGACCGGACAGCCAGCCCGTGGCTTGGTGCCGAGTCGGCCGTTCGGGCCGTTCTCCGGCCGAGGCCAGATGGGCCCAGGCTAAGCGCGGCTCCCCGATCCGGGAGGTCCCGCCTGCGCTGGAGCGGCCGTGGTTTGTCCCCAGCCGCGGCGATCCCGCACCGCGCCGGAAACCGCGAAGTTGAGCCGTGCCGCTTTCTCGCCGCGCCGCTTTGCTAAGCCGCTTCGCGGCGGCTGCCCAAAGTTCGCCCGGAAGAAATCCCGCCCGCCTCGGCCAGAGCCAACCGTGGCCCGCAGCGCCCCCTCGGCCGGAGCCTGCCCGGTCTCCCTGCCCCGGGACCGAGCGGGCTTCCGGCGGCCGCCGCCGCGGCGGGCAACTCTACTCAACCTCGGCCGTCGCTGCGAGCCACGCATTTTCCGCCGGCCTGAGCTGCGGTCTGAGTTACGGAAGAGGCTGCCGGGCTTTTCGTCACTCAAGCCTGCCTAGGAGCGATTGCCAGGCTCCGCAGCCGCCGGCCGAGCAGCCTCGTCACGGTCCGATTTGCCCGGGGGCCGAACCGCCTGCGGCTCGGGCCAGGCTCCCGCCCGGGGACCCTCATGCGGTAGGCGGCTGCTGCTGCTTCGGATCCCCGACACTTAGCCGCATTAAAAAGCCCCGTTCCCGGCCGTGGGGCGCACCGCCTGGCTTGCCCCGGGGAGACTCGGAGCCCGGATCTTCTCACGAGCAGCAGGGGCGACGGGCAGGGCCGCCGCGGGCGAGCGACCGGCGGCCGGAGCCTTCGCCTTCCCCAAAGGCCTCGGCCGCCCGCCCGCCCGCCCGTGTTGCCTGGAGCTCGGGTCGGCTCTCGTCAAGCCGTTGTCGGTATTGTTTGTGGTGGGGCTGCCGCAGGCCGAAGGATTTCTGTGTCCGCGGGGCTCGAGCAGGCCTTGCGGGCGCCGCCGCCTCCTTCCACTCCATCAGCCGCCGCGGAGCGAGCCCTGGCTCGGCGACCGGGGCGGCTGCGAGTCCGGCTAAATATCGGGGCTTCCGTGTCAGGAGGCGTTAATGTCCCTTTCCTGTTGTGTCCTTTTATGCCCCGTGGCTGTGATTGCTTTAGTGTCCCCTCCCCACTTTCTTTTTAAAGTTCTAAGACAACTTCAATTCACTTGCAAATCCCAGGCCAGCCTCCGGGGCTCCTGCTGCGAAAAGAGGGGCGCTGCCCTTCTCCGCCTCCCCGTCCCTACTCCCAGTTTCTAACCGACCCCTCCCCCGCATCCTTTTCTCCGTTGTGGGCCAGTTGACTTCTCTTGCACAGCAGCACCCCTGCCCCGCAGTGAGACTGGTCAGGAGAGAAGGGCCTGTGGTGGTCGCCGCCAGAGAAGGCCGGAGAGCTGAGCTGAGCAGTGGGAAGACTGCGGGGTGTGTGTGTGTGTGTGTGTTTGTAGGATCAAAGGCACAGACCTTTCCTGGGCTTTGAAAGGCCTCTTTCCTCCCCTTTTCACAGGTGCCATTCTGAGGGGTGGGGGGGGATTGAATAAATTCTATTTAAGGAATGGGAAGCCACCGTTCCAGAGTAAGTTCCTGGATCAGGCCAGGGTGTTGGCAGATCCTGCCCTGCAGTTTTCCCCAGGAAATGTCTAAAGCCGGAGCAGGCTGCCTCAGCTCTTGGGTGACTGGAGCCCCTCACTGTGATCGAGGACACCAGAAACTAGGAAGCCTCGGTGCCCTTGGATGTGTGGCAGATCAACCTTGATTATCACAGATATTGCTAATTAACAGACCACTTAGTTGGAAACCTCAAATCCCATCATATCAGCCCCTCAAACAGAGCCTGGGAGGGAGGGAGCTGAGCCTTTCTTTACTCTCCTTTGTGCTGGAATTCTTGGGGGGGGGGGGGTGAACCTTTCAAAGGATTCTGTGAATGGGATGCCAGCTTGGAGAATGATGCAAAGTGGCCTGGTGTGGCTATCAGCTGCCTCACATAGGCTGTGGGCCTGCCTGGCAGCAGCAGGAGAAAAATGTAGAAGGTCAGTGGGGCATGGCAGATCCGGTGGAACACAGAGTGACGGGGGCAGTTGGTGGCATCGCAGGCTGCAGTGTGGAGTCTGAGGCAGCATTTCTCGGTAATGGCAACAGCAGCAGCACTGGGGCTGAACTTGGGGGCAGTGTCAGCTACCTGAGATTGCTGAATACCCCAGGCCTCTACCTCAGCCCTGCTGCTGCCATGAGGTAATTCAAAAGGACATAGATTTGGAGGGGGGAGAGATTGAGGGGTGGGAATTGCAGTCATAAGCACTCCTGGGTTTGGTGGGTGACTGAGGCTTCCTGGAATGCAACCATGCTGTTGAGCCAGGCTGGGCATGCTGAGGCTTCTAGGGGCACCAAGTCTCTGTGCTGCACTGCCACACACCCCCAAGTCATCCATGGCCTGTGCTGCAAAGCAGTCATGTGACATTTTGTTTAACAATTCTTTTGCTGAACAACCAAGATTCTGGACCCAGTTGTGGTTGTAAGTGGAGGATCACTTGTATATAGTATTTGTTTTGCATTTTATGGGAGTTTTGACAGCTGTAAGGCACCACCAACTTTTCTGGCACCAGGGATAGGGTTTGGAAGAAAAAATGTCTTCCATGGACCGGGGGGAGGGAGGGGAAAGTTCATGCACAACTTAGATTCTGTGCATGCGCAGATGAAGCTTTGCTTGCTCACCTGCTACTTGTGTGGTCTGGTTCCTAAGAGGCCACAAACCGGTATCTGTCTGTGGCCTGGGCATTGTAGACCAGGGACAAATAAGTGTTTTGAGACTAGCAGGTCATTAAAAATTGCAACCCTTAACAACAAAAACTCTTTAATATGAACCTTGATCTTATTCACTTCAGACTGCAGTATGCAGTACAAAACCAGATCAAAGAAAGATAGTAACCTAAGCTAGGAAATGAAGTCTCTTTTAAAGGACTTAGTTTTTGAATAATTTTGTACCATCGAGTCAGTATTGACTCTTAGTTAGCACAGGTAGATTTTCTCCATAATGATGATCTATCCCTAATTTGGTCTTTCAACAGTATGGTGGGCAGTTATACAAATTAAATTAATAAGTAAATAATTAGTGCACTGTAACTGCTATTGGTTGTCTTCTCTTTCCTTCTACTTTTCCCAGAATTACAGCCTTCTCCAGGGAGCTAGGTCTTTACCTAATGTGTCCAAAGTAAGATACTTGATTATTGAAGTCTATTTATTTACTCAGAGATTAAATTGAAATGGAGCAGGTTTAATTATTTATTTCAAAGTACAGGTAGTTCTTGATTTATGACTGGGTGTTTAACAACTGTTTGAAGTTATGATAACTTGGAAAGGGTGTTTTATGGCCCATAAAGCACTTTCAGCCATCATAATATGTTTGTATTGCCCACTTCCAGTTACATCATTGTGATCCCGGTACTTAGCAACCGTTACAACTGCAAGCAGCTCACAATTATGTGATCACCATTTGTGATCTTCTCTTCTGGCTTCCCTAAAAAATCAGTGGCAAAGCCAGCATGGAACTTGCTAGCTGCTATCAAAGGATTTCTCCTCTCTTCCACATATAGGTGGCTGCAGAAATGAAGCTTGGATCTTCCTTTCTGCAGCCCAGTATAGGAGTTCCTCTTACCTCTGTATGTGGAAGAAAACAAGTGTGCTGATTGGAGAAACATAGCAGGGATTGTGAAGAATTCTCTTCTGCGCATGAAAGGGAGAGGAGCCCCTGCTCTGGACTAGAGAAACAATGTGGGGATTCTGAGGATCCAAGTTTTTTCCAGCCCACTGCACAAGTTCTCTTCCATGCATGGAGGTTGGGGGAAACTCCTCCAAAGGTCTGCAGAAACCAAGGTTGTATTTTGTATTTTTTTGTATTTTTATTTATTTGTCAAGCATGTATGAGAAAATAAGTATAAGTATAAACATAACATATAAAGATGTAAGTATAAACAGGTATAAGTATAAACATAAGAAATGAGCATGAATAAATGAAAACAGTAGGACAGGGACAGTAGGCACGCTGGTGCGCTTATGCATGCCCCCTTACATTCCCTCTTAGGAATGGGATAAGGTCCACAGTAGATAGTTTAAGGTTAACGTTATGGGGGTTTGAGGATGTAACAACAGTCAGGTAGTGCATTACAGGCATTGACCACTCTGTTGCTGAAGTCATATTTTCTGCAATTGAGTTTGGAGCAGTTTACTATGAGTTTGTATCTATTGTTTGCCTGTGTATTATTGCAGTTGAAGCTGAAGTCGTCATTGACAGGTAGGACATTGTAGCAGACAATTTTGTGTACTAAGATTAGGTCATATCGTAGGTGGCATAGTTCTAGGTTGTCCAGGCCCAAAATTTCAAGTCTGGTGGCATAGAGTATTCTATTGCGAGAAGAGGAGTGGAGTACTCTTCTCGTGAAATACCTCTGGACTCGTTCAATTGTATTAATGTCCATTATACAGTGTGGATTCCAGGCAGACAAGCTGTATTCGAGAATTGGTCTGGCAAAGGTTTTGTATGCCCTGGTTTGCAGTACAGTATTCCCGGAGAAGAAGCTTTGCAAAATTAGGTTAACAACTCTTTCTTGCCTTTTTGGCAATGTTGTTACAGTGAGCTCTAGGGCTTAGATCTTTTGAAATGAGTACTCCTAGGTCCTTGACAGAGTGAGGGTTGTCTACAAGGTCATATCCTCCCAGATGGTATTTGGTGTTCTGGTTTTTGTTGCCAGTGTGTAAGACAGAGTGTGTAATTGCTAATATGTAAGACAGAACATTGGATCACAACGTTCCAAGCTTCATTTCTGCAACCAGCTATTTATGTACAGAAGGAAGCTGCCTGTCGTCTTTTGGCAGGGAGCTCTTTTGCTCCATCTATGCAGTCTATGCCTCCATCTATGCCTAACAATTGCAACTGGGACAGTCAGGATTGCTTTCACTGAGTGAAGCGGTCATGTGAGTGTCTCGCTTAATGACCGCTTCACTCAATGACCAGGATTCCAGTCCCAATTGTGGTGGTAAGGATTACTTGTATGTGTTACTCATAAGTGAAAATATTTTAGAAAGACTTGTTAAAATATGATTGTTAAAATCATATTTCCCTCTTTTTGTAGAAAACAAGATTTTTATAAGTTATTGCAAGCTTCTTAAGATAACAAGTAGGCATTTTTATTTTTTATTTTAAAAGGTAGCAATCTTGAAAAGTTACAAACAAAGCCACAGTTTAATAGTAGTACAAAGTAAACACCCACACCCAACCTACAAAGGTTAAAATAATTTTTAATTATTTTTATATGTACCAGTATTACAGCTTCTTAGTTAGACTTGATAAATATTGGATTGAGATAAGAGAAGAATGTTGTTGTAGATAAATGGATCTAGTATTTACATTTTCAGAACAGAATGGTTAGCAATTGATTCTTTATTCAGAATATTAGTAGTCTTTTCTGGATATCAATAGGTGACAAACATTAAGCTAATGATCTTATAATATGTAACTTAATTACTACCATTTCCATTTGTTCCTTTTGTTCTCTCTCGCTCTCTGATGAGAAATACAAGTAGTCCTTGATTTACAACAATTCATTTAGTGGTTGTTCGAAGTTACAACAGCATTGAAAAAGGTGACTTATGACCATTTTTCACACCTATGCCTGTTGCATCGTCACATGGTCAAAATGTGGATGCTTGGCAAGTGACTCATATTTATCATGGTTGCAGTGTCCCAGGTCATGTGATCATCTTTTGCAACCTTCTGACAAGCAAAGTCAATGTGAAAGCAGATTCACTTAACAACCATGTTACTAACTTAACAATTGCAGTGATTCACTTAATAATTGTAGCAAGAAAGGTTTTAATATAGGGCAAATCTCACTTAACAATTGCCTTAAGCAACAAAAAGTTTGGGCTCAATTGTGGTCATACATTGAGGGCTACCTGTAGTAGGGGATTCAAAAGCTTTTCTCTCAGGTTGGTTGGTCTAATAAATGTAACCTAGGTACAGATTTTCTTCCTCATGTGCCATGCTTCAGGTGCCATTTCAGAATGTGTGTCATTTGGTCTTGGATAATTGTGGTTGTACAGCACACTAATCCGTAGTTAACTGAATCATAGTTTATTCAGTTAACTCCAACTTTTTGTGACAAATTAATCCACAAACTAATGACATAAAATGTAGTGAGCTGTGTGAGTTCAGTAAGTTCTAGCAGCTCCATCAATATCTCTTCCAAGGGTCTCCCTACAGCCTGCTCCCCAGTTAGCTATCGGTTCCTGTTACTGAGCACTATATTACCCCAATACTGGTCACATTTCAGAATTTATTGATCCCAGTCAACCTAAGGAGGTTTAATGAGCCTAAGTGAAACTCCTTTTATTTATTTTTGATTATACATTAGGGGTAGTTTTATTCAGTCCCTCTTCTCTTCATTGGACATGATTCACTGAGCAAAATTTTGTTTTAATCATGGTTTTTTTCAATAACTGGAATCAGAGCAGGTTCATATAACATGTTAAGCTGTAATATAGTTGGATTTGTTAAATATGGCTTGTGGATTTGTGGGAGATTTGTATCAATGACCTTCAAGCTATCAAGAAGTACTGTTTCTTCTCAGTGTATCATTTTATTGTTCTGCGCTCATTGTGCTCAAAAATTATGGTTCCTTTCTCTCTAAAGTAGATGTTTATGGCCCCTTTATGATCTGTAACTTCAACTCCCAAAATTCCTGAGCCAGCACTCAGGAATTCTGGGAGTTAAAATCCACAGCTCATAAAGGGGCCATAGTTCTCTAAAGAACAGTAAGATAGAAAAACAGGTCTATGGCTATAATAGATTGTATCAGGAGTGAAATCCAGCAGGTTCTGACAGGTTCTAGAGAACCAGTAGCGGAAATTTTGAGTAGTTCAGAGAACCAACAAATGCCACCTTTGGCTGGCCCCAGAGTGGGGTGGGAATGGGGATTTTGCAGTATCCTTCCCCCAGGAGTGAGGAGGGACTGGGGATTTTGCAGTATTCTTCCCCTGCCACACCTACCAAGCCACGCCCACAGAACCGGTAGTAAAAAATATTGGATTTCACCACTGGATTGTATAATTATAATTTTAGCAGGAGAAACACATTCTGTTACATTTCACTTTTACCTGCTTTTCTCTGTCAGTTTTCAGGGCTCTTCTATGGCAATGGAGAGACTCTTTCTAAGCACAATGGAGTAGTGTAAAAATGGTAGCGTTGCCTGGTTACGTTTTATCACTTGGGAATTAATGCTCCACACTGCTCAGTCTGCATTAGATTCCAAAGGGATTTCTTAATAATTTATTAGTGATATATGCTCAGATGGAAATTATATTTATCACACTTTAGTTATCATACAAGTGTTCATCTTAATAACTGATTAATCTTTATATTAATTCATTTTAATAATTTAAATGACTACTTTTTAAATAAAAATATAAACATCTATATGGGTTCAGTATGAATTTTTAACATCTTTTATGTTAAAAGCTTCAGAAATGGAGTTTCTAATGGCCCAGGTTTCTACAGAAGACTTTATTACTTTGTAAAAAGTAATAAAGTACTTTGTAAAAGTAATTTATTACTTTGGCAGTTTGTGGAACATATTTTACATTACAACACAATTTATATTTTAAAATGTTTGAATTTATGTAACTGATGCAAATACATTTAACAAGGTCAGTCTAAATCAAGGGTGTCAAACTTGTGGCCCATGGGCCAGATGCGTCACATGCTGGCCACACCCACCACTGGTTAAGCGAAGGGGGGAAAAGTTGAAATATGTCATGTGATGACAATATGACATCGGGAGTTTGACACCCCTGGTCTAAATGCTTGGGCCAGTAAAAGATTTACCTTACTGATTGATTGATTGATTGATCGATTGGTTCGATTTATATATGCCGCCCTTCTCCGGAGACTCAGGGTGGCTTACAATGCATTAAGGCTCATACAATATTTGGAATAGTGTCCTAGAATACAATTGCTTAATGATTAAGCAATTGTATTCTAGGACACTATTCCAAATATTGTAGGTAAAAATTTCAGAAACAAATTTTTCATGTCTCTCAGTTTTTATCTCTGTAATAAGAGGGCTAGAATTTATTTGGCTCATGTGCCATTCCATTTCTGCAATACTCTAGCAGTTTATATAACAACATAAAATTAAAACATAAAAATCAGTAGCAGCAAGAAAGCTCTTTACTGTAAGTCCCAATGCCTTTTTGTATAGTGACTTGTTTGCAGTTCTTTGATAATATAATAGTCTGTGTGTGTGAGAGAGTGGTCCTAGAGATTGTGAAACCATCATTTAGAAGGCTCAAGCAAGGGTCCCTGCAGATGACATTCCTTCAGATTTGTAACTCTGAGCAAGAGAGGCAGTTTCAACTTAGAAAAGATGGTCTGGACAGTATCCAATCACTCATTTATATAGATAACAACCCAGAGTTCTCACTCAAGGCTCAAATGACCAAACCTAAATTATCCTACTTTGTGCACCAGTGGTGGGTTTCTACTGGTTCACCCTGGCTCAGGTGAACCGGTAGTGGCGGTGGTGGGAGGCTCCGCCCACCCACCCAGGTGTCATCACGGATGCTCTGCATATGTGCAGAAGGTTCTGCGCATGCACAGAAGTACCACATGCGAGTGAAGCAAGTGAGTGAGCACACACGCATGCACACTCACAGTTCCAAACTGGTAACGAAGGTAAGTGGAATCCATTATTGTTGTACACATTATGTGGAGGTGTGACATCTCAAGGGAAGGCTCTAATGCTGGTGAAAGATGAAAAGAAAGAGAAGATGACCAGCAGCAAGATGGATGACCAGCATTATGATAGCATTGGAAGACCAGGTTAGAGACAGATTGTCATGAAGAAAATCAATGTATGTGGTCACTAAGAGTCAATACTGACTTGATGACATATAATAAATAAATCCAAGCTATGTAAGTGATAACCAGCACCTTGCTTTTTTACCTAAAAGCTGACTAGCACTAATACAACATCTACAATTGGTGTACTTCTTTAATGTGGAAATGCATTTTGTGGGTTTCTATGGAGCCTGCTTCTAACTGAATAGGTTTGACTTCATTATAAGGTGTTGCACAGGATGTGGAACAGGAAGCATTCCCTGTGCCAATTCAGCCCTTTGTAGTCAGCAATCCAGAAGCAATGCAAAGGGCAAATGTACAGTAATTGTTTATTTCATTTATTTGTTCTATTTATATCCTGCTGCAATCCAGGCTGCTCTTAGTAATTTACATGACACACTATAGAAGCTAAAACACCCACAGTAGGTCTTAAAAATACAGTACCACAATTTAAAATAAACCCTGCGGTGAATCAAAAATCACAGGTAGTAATAATAGAAAGTTGGACATTCAGATAAAAGATGGCTAAAATTCACTTGTGCAGTTAGACAGGTGCTTTAGAGCAGAATAGCTGAAACTGACTAGTATTTGTAGCTGAAACTGGTAAATGCAGGGAAACTGTCAAATAAGTAGCAAAAGTTTAGTTTATCGTTCTACTTTTTCTGGAGAGTGCACATGGAAAGGTGGGGGTGCTGCATCAAAAGATAAATATCTCATGGATGCCATTTCAAAGTTGAGAGGATCAGTGGTGGGTTTCAACCGGTGTTACCACCAGTTCGCATCATGCACCCGCTTCGCAGATTTAGGTGGGGAAAGTACTTTGCTTCCATCAGAAGCACAATCATAAATCAAAATGGCACTCTTAGACTTTGAAAACAATGTATTTTCTCTAGGGGTTGTATAATTATCTTTTTTCACAAGCTATCTTAGCGATTTTGCTTTTGAGATTTCTGTGTATTGTGTAAAGTTATATATCTAATTCCAAGGAACTGTGAAGACCATAAGCTTCCTGGGCAACATCAAATTCTACTAAGAATTCAGGTCAGGGACTCCTTCCTTGTTTCCTAGCAACTTAGGATAGTGGGGCTTTTTCTGTTTGAATGAAATCATTCAGCAACAGAGACCAGGATCATTTGCACGGCCTAAGGCAATATTTTGCATACACTTGGGAAGAAGCTCTGTAACATAACACATTCCTGCCTGTTTATAAGAAGAGGGCTCTGCCTTTTGAATCAGATTGAACCAACATTACTTCAGCCTCCTTTAATGTGAAGAATAGGATTAGGATTCGGCTTTTATTACTGCATTGTTGGTTGCCAAGGTGAGGCATTTATCTTCAAACCATGTACTTTCCTAGTTACTGAATTTGGTAAATCAAAACTGTATTCAGGTAAAGACTTCCATGTCCTATTGATCTAACTGAAGCAAAGATTTCGAAAGATTTCTTGGTTACTAATGCAAACAAAACAGAATGGGGCAAGCCTTTTTCTATTGTATTTAATTAGTAATACTGCCAAATGTTGCTTATTGTTTCCATTTGTACAGTGTAGGAAACAGCCTTTACTTTTTTGTGATTAATCAGGATTGATGTAATTAAAAAAATACTTTGTTGGAGTGATAATATAATATATGCATGTGCCCTCCAAGAAAATTGATGCCTTGTTGACTATGGTAATATTGTAAATAATCTGTAAAGGATCTGCATATATTTTTAATGTTTTAAAATGTGAGTTCTCTAGAATTGCAGCTTTTCAATGTTATTTTGCTTATTTTATTTATAATTATGCAAAATGACTATGAATTTTCAATTTAAATTTCTAAAATTTCTTTGTGTTCACTACTTTTGCTTATGATCAACATTTTCTGAATTACGTATTGGAATCTTTGTTTAATTTCTTTAAATAAACGAGTGCTTATTCAGATAATAAAATCAAATCATACTTTGGCTAGATGCCCAGATCACATTATACTGTAATTTTGTTTGTTTAGTTTTGGTTTAGCATGATATTAAAACCAGGTCTTATTGCTTGCATGTTATAGATGATGGTTTAACTTGATGATTTCCTGGAAAAAGGTAAGTAGAAATTCCAGGATATTAGAAAGAGTCTGAGATATGAAGCACATGGCTAAATAAAAAACTTTATTGCACATTAGAATGAAGTTGTAAAGGAGTCAGTTGACCTTTATTGCTTTTTCTTCCTGCCACTCTTTGAAAACTGCTCATAGCCTTGAAATTGAGTTGTTGTTAATCATTTATATAACTGATTTATCTTCTGTTGGAAATACTGGCTGTTGTTTAGGTTCTTGCTATGTGAACGACACCACTGTGGGAAGCTATCAGAGCTGCGCTATAAAAGTCCAGAGGATTGTGAGAGTTTTATATATACTATTGTCTAGATTTTAGCTTCCCAAATTGGGTAGCCCTATTCTATAATGATTTGTTCAAAATATAATTAAAATTAAAACCACTAGATGAGATCACTAGGGCTCACTGCCTTAAAAGAGTGAGGAAAATTCTCAGGGATGACTCTCACCCTGGTCATCACTTCTTTACCCTCCTACCATCTGGAAACAGATATAGAAGTATAGCCAGCCGTACAAATAGGTTGAAGAACAGTTTTTATCCGTAGGCTGTCAGACTCCTGAATGAGAAATAACATCATAACTATGTAGTATGATGGTCTGCAGGGCCGGCGCAATGTGTAA
>JANHZT010000778.1:83248-115974 GCA_032468215.1 Stegonotus admiraltiensis
ACATCTCAACAAGGGGGACCCCACCCTCTTGGCCCAACCAGGTTTCCGTAATACCCACGAGGCCCACTCCCCCCTCTTGAACAAGATCACAAATGGCTTTATTTACAACGGACCTGGCGTTGCACATCACCAGCCGAAGACCCAGGCCCTGAGAGCCCGGACAGCCTGGGATGCGTTAATGGAATTCAATGGTTAATGGAATTCAATTTTAAAAAAACCCTCTGTAGAATAAGCATTGTGACAGTTCATTCTGTAACAAGGAGTGGCAATCAATTGTGCAGAAACAGCCAAAGTTGGACTTTGATTTGTGTTAGGAAATTTTATTTTATTTTTGACAGAAAGTAACTTGAACTTTTTTATTCCTAGAAAAGCTCATTGCTTATCAAAGAGAGTTTCATGCTTTGAAGGAACGCCTTCGCATAGCTGAGCACAGAACCTTGCAACGTTCTTCTGAATTAAATACCATCTTGGAGCAGTTCAGACAGGCAGTAGCAGAAACAAATGGAAGTAAGGATGCATTGAGCAGCGTTTCAGGTACAGATTGATGAATTTGAAGATTATTGAGCTTGCTATTCTCACTAGGTCTCTCCTGCTTTCCATAAGCCATAGAATACAAAACCTCTCTTAAGTTATTATTTCTTGCTTTCATATGCAATTGAACAGAAAATACTAGTTTTATTTATTATTTCTCTTTATTACTATTGCCTTTCTTTTGAGAGTTGTTGGTTCTGTCATGAAATTTAGTAAACATTAATGTTAAGCATGTATTCACTAAACCTATTCAGACTCTTCTCCCAGTCATACACACATACATACCTATTTTTTACTGTGCTCTCTGCTTCTTTCTCCATCTATACGTAAATAAGGGAGATCTGTGACTTATTTACTTGATGATCAGAGCAACAGAGATGCATTTAAAGAAGGTAGTATTGCTCATAGGCTTAATTCAGGTCTCAGCCATTTGTTTTTCCCTTTCCAACCAGAAAAAATTGAGAGGTATGACCTCCAGAAACCCAGAGACCATTCTATAATAGCAAAGTGATATGAAAAACTCTAACCATTGCAACTATCCAGTGGTTGGCTTGTTTGGTTGATTTGGTTTTGCAGCCCAGGCTCCAGGAGTGGGGATAGAAGCAGAGAAGAAAGACAATAGAATCCCCTGAAGGGTGGAGGAAGATCAAGGGCAAACTTTCAAAAATCTGCCTGCTTTGACAGATTTGACATATGAAATCCAAACATCTGGCCACCTTAGATGGAAATGTTGCTTCTGTTCTTAAAGCGGTTGAATAATGATGTATGAGAGGTTGCTTCCGTTTCTTTTGCACCATTGGATTATCTAATTAGAAGGTTTTTATTATTTGGTGCTCTAGCCTATATGTTATATTTGGTCCATTGCATTAAATCATAATGTAAATTTTATTAAGAGGCTATACCAGTGGTGAAATGTAAAATTTGTTACTATCGGTTCTGTGGGCATGGCTTGCTGGGGTGGGGGGTAATGTGACTGGGTGGGCATGGCCATCTTTTATTTTTTACTTTTAAAACCATTTTTCTACAACCTCTTCAGTCGAAGAGGTTGTAAAAAATGCTTTTAAAAGCCTCTGACGATCCCAGCTGAGCCACACGATCATCAGAGGCTATTTTTTTATTTTTAAAAGCATTTTTTTCGGCCGAAGAGGTTGTAAAAATGCTTTTAAAAATAAATTTAAAAAGCCTCTGAAGATTGCGCGGCTCAGCTGGGCATGGGGGGGCCCAGGAATTTTTGCTACGGGTTCTCCAAACCACCCGCCACCATCGCTACCGGATCGGGTGATCCAGTCTGAACCGGGAGCATTTCACCCCTGGACTATACAATTCATGACGTGTTGGGTCTTAGTTTGTCAGTGTTTACTTACCTAAGGAGATAAAAAATGGCAAAAAAGCCTAAAAAACGAGCTGAAAAAAGCCTTGAAAATGGGTTGAAAAAAGCCTCAAAAACTGGCTGAAAAAAGCCCCTGAAACAGGCTGAAAACAGGCTGAAAAAAGGCCCAGAAATGGGGCATGCGGAGGGAAAAAACAGCTGGCAGGTGGGCAGGTCTTCAGCAATATTCACTCTATAAGACACACAGACATTTTCACCGCCTTTTGGGAGACCAAAAAGTGTGTCTTATAGTCCGAAAAATATGGTACATGGGAATAAGGGGTCCCCTTTCCTGGGTTTGCCTGGATGCATAGTCCCAGAAAGATATTCACTTGAATAAATATTCAGATAGTCCCAGAAAGATATTCACTTGAATATTCATTGACATTAAAGAGGTTTGAAGAGTATATAAAGATCATGTTGCAACTTCCCTAACTCAAGTGCATACCTTCCTGGGACTTGTTGCTATTACCTGAACCTAGGAAAAGATGCACCTTTTTCAGAGTGCCAGAAATGAATATATCCATGGCTCTTATGCAAATGTAACCCTTGTGTTTGCTTTCAGATGAAACATTAAAGTTGTTAAATGAACTGACAAGCAGAAGATCTCTTCAAGTGCCAAATATATATTACCACTTGCCTCATTTGTTGAAAAATGAAGGAAGCCTTCGACCCTCTGTACATGTTGGCCTTGGACGAACAGGAGGTAAACTAGCAAAATCAATACAAGTGATAGTGTGATGCACTTAAAGATATACTTAAAATTCTGTTGTAGCTAGAGTCAGCATGACTTCTGAGAAGCAGAAAATGAAATTTTATTTTCTTTGTTGTGTTACCTCTTAGATTTCAAATTGAATTAATTTTTTAAAAAAGTTTGTTTTCAACCTTTTTGCTTATTGTTTTATACAGATCCTACTGTTTTGCTGCTAAGGTATAAGAAAAACAATGGATTTGAAACAGCATGTATTTGCCTTAATTAAAAACAACAACAATGCATGACATTTTAAGATAATAATTTAGCAATTTACCAAAAATATGGATGCTGTGCAGCTTTTATAAAACTTTAAAAGTAAAATAAATAATTGGATTAGTTTATCTTTTTGACTTTTCATAACTATTTCAACAGTTGGTAGCTTTAATAAAATGTCATATTTACCCTGTTCATCGTCTTATTCAGTTATTGATTTGTCTTTCCTTAAATAACGTGTTCAAATGACTCCAGAATAATTAGAATGGGCATTGAACATATTGTACGAAAACATGCACATTATATTAGACTTCAGATTATCATAGTAAATGTATATTTTCTGTACAGAATTTATAATCCTAAACAAATAATGTGCCTGAGAAAAATTATGGGTCTTGATTAGAATTTTAGAAGTTTGCAAGGCAGTATTTCCCCATATATAATGGTTATATATTTACATGTAATCCTTGTTTAATGACCTGGCTGAAATAAGATCATAAATATAGTTTGTTTAATCACACAGTTGCTGGTCCCAATGGTAGTCACTAATTAAGGACTACCAGAATTTAAAAGATTTATAAGGCCATCCCTCCCAACAACTCACGATTCTGGGTGTTATGAAAACATCAACAGTAAAAATAAATATAAAAATCAACCAAAAAACCCCCACACCCCCAAAAACCAAAGATATAATCAACACACAATTGAGATGGCTATGAAAACATATGCAAGCATCACAGATAATCTTATCCACCACCTATATAGATAAAAATCCAGGTGTTCACAGCTTGTGGCAATTTGAACATCAGGGGGAACTCATTCCAAAGGGCAGGGGCAGGAATAGAATATGCCCATTTCCTAGGTCTTATTAGGTGACATTGTTTCAGAGAGGGAAACTGGAGTTGTGCCCATTCTGCACAACCTTGTTTTGTCAGTATGATATTGGGTTGTTATGCTTATACCACCAATTTTGTACACTGGGTGTGATGTTTTCCTTATCTAATTTTGGATGGCTTATTTTTTATAGAGCAATCAGCTTTAGTGAGAAATTGCATTTTGCAGGCTTTACACTCTTTTGAGGCAACAAGTTTTCTTTGTTCTAATGCATGTTAGGCATGAAAGACACAAGGTCACACATTAAGATTTATAGCAATCTTTGTGTATGCATGCAGACTGTATTAAAGATAGGTGAAGTTATTTATGTTTCTCATGTGCTTGCTGGATAACAAGTTAATTTTAAAATCTTTCTCTAGTAGACTGGGCATTACAAAAATCACTGTCACATCCAGTGAAATTTGGATCTAAATGTTTTATACTAAAATATGTTTTTATGTTATGGAATCTTATATTTTATAGATTTCAGATTTAGTCTTGCATTTAAACATTTAAATGCACTTTCTAGGAAGAAAAGTATAGAAAGAAAAATCAACAAATCCTGGGTAATTTCAGGTCACCAACTTCTAGCTAATCTCTTACACATTCCGTATAATTTTCTACATTTGCCATGCAAAGAATTTCACATGGAGCATGGGTACTAAGCTGGCCAATCATTACAAATTTCAGCATGCACTGATAAGTGTGAAAGCTTGATTATGTGCCATCAAGTCATTATTGACCACTAGCAACCAAATAGATATTCTTCCTGACAATCTGTCCCTAACTGTTGTTTCAAAGCATGCTGCTTTCCCTGAATTATGAATTGTGGGAGGAAGGATAACTTTTAATTAGATGATGTGAAGAATAAATGGGATTGTGATACTAATGATTTCTAATTGTTTAACTGACAATGGATTGTGTAAAACAGAAGTGGCCAACCTTTTCTAGTGTGAGAATTGCACTTGGTCTTGAAGGACATACAGAAAATGAATGTTGGGACAAAAGTGATCTTGGTTTAATTTAATTTTTCTCTCCTTTTAACACATTAAAATTGACAAAGCTGTGAGAATTTTTGGTGGAGTTCTGGGGCCACATATGGCTAACGGTTCACAACTCAAAACATGCATCTGCACCTCTGTCTCTACCTTTGCAAAGCATTGCACATATTTGGAATATTATGAGAACACTAAGTACTCTTACAAAATGGTTGTCATGGAGGACAAGGCTAGCTCCAAAAAAACTAAATTTATGAGGATGCTTCATGCTGTCACATAAACATGAAGGATGCTCCTCACTTACCTCATGTTCTTCTGACTATATTTTTTGCCATGCCACCTGTTTTAATTGTTTTTCTGATTTAAATTTCTGAGGAAGTCAGATGCGGCATTGTAGAAGTAGCAAAGGAGATGTCTGCAGAGACTGTAGGTCTCATAAATGCTTTTTTTGGATGCTCAAATTTAAAATTTGAGGACCTAGCAGTAAAATTCCAGCTTCAAGCTCTTGAAGAATATTATTTTCTCTGGCCAAGGAGAGACTAAAACATTGAGGTGTTAACTGTTACTTCTTCATGAAAGTATCATTTTTAAGTGCTCTTTTTATGCAACCTGTTTTCAGAATACCTAGTGGAATTGCTTGGGGCTGCATATTAAGAGTGCAGAAAACAAAGCAGAATGACCTAAAAGGCAATCAATAGTATATTTAAAAACGGCAAAATAAGTCATTTCTTTTGTGTTCAAGGAAACTGATTTATCTATTTGTTTTTAGTTTCTATAGTAATGGGTATTCCAACTGTCAAGAGAAAAGTAAAATCTTACCTTACTGAAACTCTTCACTCGCTGATTGATAAGCTGTCACCTGAAGAAAAATTGGATTGTGTTATGATCGTATTCATAGGAGAGGTAATTCAAATATTGTTTATTTATCATACATTACTCTGGGATGCTTACAATGAAATAGATAAAAAACAAAATACATGTTTAAAATTAAACGCATACTGTAGCAGATGGGCATCATAAAATAACTGTCAACAAAACCAAGAGATGGGCTCTATCACACTTCGGAGGTCCCACGTCCCAGCACAAGACCCAGGTTTTTAGGGTCTTGATAAAGGCCAGCAAGGTCAGGATATAACCTAATCTCAGGTGGAATGGCGTCCACTGTTCTGCCCCAGCTACGGACCCCAAAGAACGCAGCACACACAAAGTCTGTACAAACCTTACTAAAGGTTTGTACTAAATTAAACAGGTTTTTTTCCCAGACAAAAGCTGTTAATTAACTTTCTTAACAGCCTACAAGAATCCAAAGAATAAATAATCTTAATCTTACTATGGTTGGCAGAAAGCCCAGAAGCAATTTGCAGAGAACTAAGGATGATTGCCACAACACAAATGGAGCTCTTCCTGAACTCTACCAGCTGACACTCCTTAACATGCCCCTCCTGCCAGACTTGGAGGAATAGGTAGAAACAATTGGTGAGGGATGGTCCCATAAGTAGTCCAGACTCAAGCCATGAAAAACTTTAAAGGTAAAAACCAGTGTCTACTTAAAATAGATACCCCACCTCTTTGAGCAGAATCTGTGAATCCAGGAGGACCTCCAGTTTGTGCACAAGGTCTGTCTGCACTGTGCCACTCACCCAGAAACAAAGATGGAAGGTCCCCCAAACCAGAAGTCCAAAAACACAGCCACTTGGCCTTCCCTCTGTATCTGAAGCCTATTGAGCCCCATCCTGATTCCCATTACTTCCAGGCACTGAGAGAGAATCTACATAGCATCATAACACCAAGTGAGATGTAAATGTCAGCTTTGGAAGCCATATTAACACCAGAAGCTTCCATGCTGACAACTTCTTGCACTTGGGAAAGTAGGAGGGGGGGATTCAGTAGAAAGATTGTAGTTAGACATAATAGCATTGTTCCCTTCGGTCAAGGCCATGGTGTTTATGCATCTGGAGGAGGAGTGGTTGCAGTGATGGCTCAGGTTGGGACAGATGGTGATTGGGCAATGTGATGGACTGATGGGTGCAGGGGTTGGATTTGGGGTTTTGATTTACTGAGGGAAAACCCGGGACTCTCAGATTTGGATTTTCCCAGATGTGCCAGTATACCCACTCTAATAAATGGAACTTTGAGAAATGCTTGCCTCAGAGTTTTTAATTGTAGTGGGGTTTAATTGGAATGGGAGTGACAATAAAGCTGTGTATCATTAGTATACTGGTGATATCTCACCTCAAATCTTCACCCTATGGCTTCCTGTAAATATTAAGCTTTTTCAAAAAATTCAAAATTAGAAGATATATTTTCAGTCTGTTCTAAGGTTTATCTCTTAGATCAGTGGTAGGCAAACTTGGCTCTTTCACACCCTGTGGACTTCAACTCCCAGAATCCCTAAAACAGCTTGGCTACCGCTGTCTTAGATGTAATGTGAGGTTGGGTGGGGGGCGTGGTAGAAGGCAGATTAAGATTTTCCCTGTAGATCTTGGATTATCTGAACCAGATAGAAAAATCTCTTTGTTTCCATTTTATATACAATGGATGTGACAGACTCATCGGTAGCATGATACTAAACACTCAGTTTAGAATATAGAAAGTAAAGTAATCCAGTTAGTTCAAAGGGCCTTGTTTCACAGATAAGAGTACACAGATCATATCCTAAGAACTGTCTTTTTTTGCATGGTATCCAAACAAAATTAATGTTTTCTTTGCAGCTGCATATTGCGGAGGAGATGTGCTTGAAATAATTGAGATAATGGGCCATTAGTATCAAATCTTCATTAGGTGCAGCTCTTTGAGGCATAAGATTTGTGGGAGTTCAAGATTTGTGGAACCCCAAAAATTGAAAACAACCTCAGATCTGTTTCTGTTGTTGAAGTATACAATAAGGCTTTTTAATGGCCACCAGGTGAATTCTAGACAAACTGCACAAATTTATTACTTTTTGGTATGGAATGAATTGACAAGGTAGAGTCATAACTGTCATAAGGAAAATTGCTGAAGCAAATTTCATTAAAATATACATGTGCTTCTTTGTGAAAGGACTTGAATTGCACAAAATGAGCACTGTCGAGTGTTTTACTGTTAAGGGAAAATTCTGTTTGCTAAAGGCAGTCAGTTAAGCCAAACCAAGTCTGGGCTGTTATAATAATTTCTGTTTGTTTAATATTGGAAGCTGTTATGGCATTGAGCCTGGAGCAGCATTGAACTTAATTCAGGAATTATGTAGCTTGTGCAGTCTGCTTCTGAACTACATATAAAAACGGTCAGAGTTCTACATTCTTAAGATTAAGAGGCCAGCAATCCTGTGTCTACTTCTAAAGTGTTTTTTCCCTTTGTCCTTTGTGTTTCTGAAGCAACATTTTGATGAGGTTTGGGTTTTGGCTGGGAGAGAAGGGGCAGGAAAATTCATTTCTGTCTGCTTTTTTCTGGATCTAGTTCATCCCTTTTATGGAAACTTATGGAGTTGTTGATAGAGGTTTTGAACTTTTCTGGCTGGTCCAAGAAACCAAAATTATATCAAATGAGTTGTGGACTAAAACATTTGCTGTTTATGAATTCTTTAGAACAGTGTTTCTCAACACAGGCTGGGGAATGCTGAGAATTGAAGTCCATACTTTAAGCAGTATGGACTTCAGAAGTCACTAAGGTTGAGAAACACTGCCTTAGACCAAATACATTAGATTATTAGTTTTCAAAACTCTTTTTTAATTAAGCCAGTTTCTGTATATGGAGAGATGTATTTCAGTTGGAGTAGATAAAAGTTTTATAGGATACATAAAAATAAGATCATATCCACATGGCATAATTTTCATCGTTTTTGTGCCCCTGAACTCTTACAAATCAATCCAAAGTTGATTTTTCTACCATTTTTACTTCTGCTGCCCTTGAAACATTGAGAACAAGCAGGATATACAATCACTGAATAGTTCTCCCTGAAATTATCCCGAAGTTCAAAGGATGGTTCTGAAAAGGTATCCTATTTCATCCACTGCTGGCATCATAGACTACAAAAGCCCATTGCTCCACTCCATGCAATAGAAAAAGAAATAAAAAACCATCAGTTCCCCTATTTATATTTTCAGTATATGCTCCATGCATGTTAGCCAATCTTGTGAGAAGGGAGAGCTATCTTTCTGTTTCTTTTTAAAAATCTAAGCTAGCTGAGATGGGGAAAAGATCACTTAATGCCATTATTACAGTCTGGTTCTATAGTTTTTCTCAACCTTATCTACTTAAAGATGCATGGACTTCAATTCTCAGAATTCCACTTTGCTGGCTGTGGAATTCTGGGAGTTGACGTTCATGCATCATAAAGTTGCCAAGATTGAGAAATGGTATTTTTCACAGAGGTTCCAGCCATGATTCCTGATTGCAGTGTAGAACTTCTGGGTGTACATGATGGTGGAGAAAAGAATGGTTATCCTGAACCCAGACACTGGAATTGGATGAGGCAATGATATGCTACTTATGTATGCCAAAGAAATCATGCTGTGCTGATTTTTTTTAGAGAGGTTACAAAGCTAATTAGAACGATTTTAATTGGGCCACCTCAGTTCTTAACATAGTTAAAATGCAGTGGATACTTCGCTTGTGTGTAGAAATTGGGAGGCACAATTGGGCAGTAACAACACAAATCACCTGTAAGTTCTACCATTGCAATTCCCATTCCTGACTCTAGTTTGCTCCAGTTGCAGAATAGAGCCAGAGATAAGCCATCTCATAATCAAAGTAAGCAGATATCATGGGGAAGGACAATTCAGAACTTGAAGCAGCAGAGATTGTGCATGTGGAGAGGTCCTGCCTTTTTTTCAATGCTTTTCTGGGTTCAGATTCAGGTACAGTGCCCAAAATACACATGCCTATTGTGTATTTGTGAATAAAGGACCTATATTTAAACTGCTGCTTTCCTCAATCTAACATATGAATCAGAGGAAGAAATCATTTTCCAACTATCCTGCTTTTGATTTTGCCAACAAAAACTGCTTTAAATAGCTGTGTCATTCACAATAGAGGCAAAGCATAGGTATTATATTACCATTCAGGTGCTGTTTGACCTCATGGCTCTAACACTGGAATTGCTTAATTAAAAGTAAAATGCTTAAATTTAGCATGCTAAAGTTGAATTTAACTGAATGTTCTGCTGGCCATTATCTGTAACAAGAAAATCTTTTTGTAAGGCATTTATTAATGAATGAATACATTTGGGACATTAATGTCATGTTAGCCTACTTGAAGAGCAAAAACGGGTATATAAACTATGCAGTTGTCAAACCAATTATCCATACTATGTATAAATACGTTGTTTTCTTTTTTTTTCTAGACAGAACTTGACTATGTAAATGGTGTTGTGGCAAACCTTGAAAAAGAGTAAGTTTAATTTATACAAGTAACCACTGAAATATTTTGGATTATCCACTTTTTAATACACAGCTTAGAATCCAGAAGTGACATTTCTAAATAGGTTTGTGTAATACATTATATCAATACACAATACATTACACTTAAACATAGTGATACGATTCAAGTAATTTAACAACTGGTTCTCCCTAATGACCGCCTGAGTAGGCATGGCTGGGTGTGTGTGTCATGTGACTGAGTGGGTGTGGCCAACTCAACGTCACTTAGCAGGAAACTGCAGGTGGCTACTTCCGGCCTTTGTTGGTGCAGCTGGGCATGCATGCCTCTTTCGCTCGGGGAGACACCCGACCTGCTCTCCGCCCTGAGACACTGGCCTGCCGCATTCACTGCCACCACCTCATGGCTTGCCCACTGACCCACCCCGTCACCACTGCTGTTGCCAGGGGCGAGTGGGACAGGGTTGTATTTGGCTCTGCATCATAATGGGCTCCAGGAGGAGGAGGAGGGACTCCATCTCCCTTTTGTGAAGTGTGCTAAATTTCACTGTGCTGCTCAAGGCACTGGGAAAGCAGCGGGCAGGGGAGGTGCAGGGATTTTTGCTACCGGTTCTCCGAACCACCTGCTAGCATTGCTACTGGATCGGGTGATCCGACCTGAACCAGGAGCATTTCACCCCTGACAAAACTATAGTTTTACATGTAGGTTGAAATCAGCAGCTGGCCTCCAATTTATTAACTTGCTCAGTACCTTACATTTTGTTTCACAGCTGAATAAAAAATTGAACTCAAGTCCAAATTGATCACAGATGTCTGAAGTACAGCATCCTTAAATATAAAATAACAAAGCTGACTTTTCTGACCCCAGGTTTTCTACAGAAATTCGTTCTGGATTAGTGGAAATAATAGCTCCTCCTGCATTTTACTATCCAGACATGAAAAATCTAAAAGAGACATTTGGAGATTCAAAAGAAAGAGTCAGGTAAGGACTTCTTTTCTTGCAGGTGTGAAACTACTGGATCTTAACAGAGATAGTAGATAGTATAGGATACTCTTAACTTAAATATTGCATTTGAGAAATACAGGATAAACCAGGCCCAGAATCAGGCTGCAAAAACTATTGCATGTTTTGTATCCAGGAGTCTTTCCTAATTTGGTGCCCTTTAGATATGAAGGAACTATAGTATTCACAGTCCTCAGCCATTGGCCATGTTGGTTATAGAATGTGAAACTGCCCATATACAGCATTTGAGGAAAGACAGCTTCCATTATTCTTACTACTCTTACTATTACAGTATTCTTCAGGAATATTTATTTCTAAACATGACGTCAGACATGAATCTTGGGGAAAGGGTTTTTCCAATCTAAATCTTATCTTTTAGCTTTCTCATAATAATGTCAATTTTGCTGTTGTACCTTCTTTTGATCTGCAAATGGCACTGTGTTTATGTCATCGGATTTGGAACTTTTTTGAGCTGCTACTGTGGTATTTGGTGACAAAGCAGATAAAACGGAAATATGTTTAGATTAAATAATGGCTAGAAAAACATTCTATAATGGCTATTGTTGCTGCAATCCTAGCAGTAGAAGCCCATGATTCTTTGGTAATGTTTGCTAGGACTTGGGGCAGAACCAATCTGCTTCCAATTAGAACATGGGAGTATTTTTTCGTGATATTAGATACACATCAAACCAAAGTAAATATGACACAGGAAAACCTTGAACAGGATCTGCAAAATTTTTGAAGGACATCATTCAAACTTTCCCTTCCACTGGCAAAGGAAACTGAAGGCCAATGAAGACTCCTAAGCTAGAGGAAGGAGGGTAGGAAACAACTTGACACAGAAGAAATTGGGTGGAGAGTCCCCCAATGCAGCAGAGCAGATTTTCAAGTCCAAAAGAATTTAGGAAATTGCCTAAGGAAAGGACATTGAAAAGGAGATTTTGTCCACTGTTAGACTTCCTGTGATGGGCCTCTTCAGAGGTTCCAGTGAAGTGGTAGATGGTGATATTTGGGAATCAGTGGGGGTGTGGGAGGGAGATAGAGAGATTACTTGTGTTCATTCATTATTAAAATAATAATAACTAAAAGCCATGTTTATGTTTCAAGCATAAGATTTTCAAGCCTATGTTTTGTCTGCCTGCTCACATGCAAAGTCAGTAACATTAAATATTTAATTTTAGATGGAGGACAAAGCAAAATCTGGATTACTGTTTTCTTATGATGTATGCACAGAAAAAAGGTGTATACTACATTCAGGTAAATTGTTTTTATATTTTGAATGTAAAAATGAATATTCAAAATATTTTTAAAATGTGTAATAGTGAACATGGCATAGTGAGTATTCCATAACACAACTATTTATCAAATGGCGTTTTAAACCTAATAAAATTTATTTATCATAATACCAATTATTTATAATATATTATTTTACACAAATATGTGTGTGTGTGTGAAATCAATAAAAAAATGAAAAGTAGTGGAGGACTTAAATGTTTGTTTTGCAGTGAAATTTAAAATTTTAATTTAAAATTAAAACTGCCTTTTCATGATTATTTGAAATTTTAAAAGGCTTGTAGGGTTCTTAAACGTGAAGTACATGCAGTATTTTTAACTTAATTAGCATCTGTTATTGTTAAAGTTGCATTTTGTAAATTTGGTTCAGCCTACCAGTGTGCAATACCTATCAGTGTGCAATAAGGCCATAGGCAAAGAGAGTTACACATGTTTAGATTTTTAGCCTCAAAGCATCTAATTAGTAATTAAGCAAAACTGATTTTGCCCTGGAAAAAGACACAGATCGGTATAGTTAAAGTGCAACAAGCATCTCTTCTTGTATGCTCTCATTTGTCTTTGAATCCAAAGTGTTACATAACTGTAAAGCTGGCCCAGACATGTAAACACCCCTTGTTTAGTGACTACCTTGGTTAGCAACCATTTGCAAATACAACAGTAATAAAAATATTCATTTCCTGACCAATGTGCTCACTTTTATTCAAAATTTTGTATACATGACATTGGTGGCACACCTGAGTAAGAGTGACACTGTTGTAGCTGTACAAGAACCTTTTCTGAATGACATGGTATTAATCAGTGATCTTCATAGCTTCTCTCTTTCTCTCTCTTTTGCTTAATGATCTAGTTGTTGGAATGGAACATGGTTCTTAAATGAGGAGTGGGCGTAGTCTGTATGTAAAGCGCAGAATTGCATGGAGAAAAGAAAGACTACTCCATCACAGCTTTTAGTATTCCCTCTGTCTGAGATTTTTTGAAAGATGTGCAAGCAGTCTCATTATAAAACAAAAAAAATTAATGATTTTGTCCCACAAGATTGCATTATATTGGTATCTTTGGTCTAAGTCTGCAGATACCCCTGGGCACATAAATGAGAAAGCAAGATTCTCCGTAGGTTTTTTCCTTTTTTTTGTCCAGAATACCTTTGAGTTCACCCAGGCTTAAAAACATCTGAGGAAAGGAGTGGAACAGAACAACATTCTGGGAATCAGCGCTTTCCTTTCCTATGTTCTGACTCATTTTAAAAAGAAGGAAGGAAATTTAAAAAAAGTTTGTCTTAAAATAATGATTGGCTTCTGAATAGGATTCTACATCATGTTTATGGTTGGGTGGAGAAGTTTGTTCATGTTGCTGAGCGTTTGGATGTGGAAATTTCTGTGGGTCATTTCCAGCTTAGTTTTCACCCATCGGACTTCCCAGTCAATCTCTCTATTGAGATGAGAGCAAGTATCAACTCAGTTCAACTAACAAGAGTAACCTTTATTAAACATCAGCAAATATTAAAAAAATTGGCAGAAAGGGACAAAAGGTTGGCAAAAGAATAGAGACAGGACACAAATGACAGGCAACAATTTGGATTTATACATCTGCCTAAATATCAAAAGGCACAAGCCTTCCAGAGCCACTGGAAACCATACTAATGATCATGGAGAGTCCCAAAGGAAGTGGCCTTTGGTTCTTCCATCTTTAAACCTTTTGTGTATATAGGACATGAAGTGATCCAGCCTTTATTCTGCAACATGAAAGAAACAGTTTTGTAGAGTGGAATGGTACAACCAACAGTAGGTGCATTTTTGGAGAGGAGTTGTGTGTGTGTGTTTGGCACTACTTGAGTATCTTCTGTGAAGTAAGAATTGTTGCCAGGGATAATTTAGGGTGTTGTCTTTACCATTAGCAGCTTGTTGTTTTGGCTTTTAGAAAATTGGAGGATGACATGCACATGGTTTTTTGTTTTGCTTTTGAGATAGATTACAAATTTTATTGTGTTAATCAGAGTTGTCTGAGAGTTTGATATATATATTTATCTGAGCATCACTGGAAAATATTTTGCTATGGGGAATGGATGTTTTGGGGTTTAAGACATAGAAGTTTATCTTGGTCATAGTTTCTTTAGTAAGTTAATTACAACGGCTGATGTTGATTAATTTGCAGTTCCACTTGTTAAAAACTGTGGTAGATGCCTTCTCAACCCTATATTTTAGCTAGAGACACCCCCTTTAAAATTTACCTTAAAGGCTGTACTGTTGAAACAATATTTGGCCATTGAATTTCATGAATCTCAGTGGAATGCCTTATGTGAAAATTCTTTTAAAACAATTTCATCAAGTTATCAAGAAATTCCAAATAGCATCATAATGCATTAAAATTATATGACATCCACCTCAATTTTTTCAAATTGTGCTGGAGATCAACATATATTTATTATTTTGTTACTATGCCCAGTTAGCCAAACTTTTTGGTTAAAGGTTTTTGATGCAATGGTAAGCATCGCAACAATCTTTTAAAGTGAACCATGCAGTGGTATTGGTATGTTTTCTACATTTTAAAAAGTGCTACTTTAAAAAAATCAGTTTTAATTATTAAGAATGGCATAATATCTTTAGATTGATAGCAGATTCTAAAGTGTGGGAAATTGCATTGACACAAAATTAATTCAGAAACAAAATTTAAATTTAATAATAAAAAATAAATTTATCATTTATTAAACAGGGTTTTTTGATAGATTTCTTCTATCAGCATAAATGACATCTTTTAAGAAATATATTAAATGATAATGATTGTGTTCTCAGCACTCTTTTTCATACACACACACACACAAAATTCACTATTCCCAAAGACTAAGAATATATTTTTTAAATTCTTTCTTTTTCCTGTATTTTGCTTTTATAATTGGGGAGGAGGGCAGGGAGTAAATTATACCATAATTTGGTGCATATTTAATGTGAAAACAATAAAAAAGTTTTCAAAATGGCTAGAGATGCCTACTCTAAAGATCTACAAGGGTTTCTTGCACTCTTTAACTTGGAAGTATACTAATTTGAAGTAATGATGTAATAATAATTTGAAGTTGAAATTACATTATGATCTTTTTGATCACTGGCTGCCAGTGACAAATCCCATCTTCTGTGAGCTGAAGACTCTTCGCAGAGGGCTGTTTATTCTCCTGTCTTATTGCACTAGCCCAGTGGTAGGCAAACTTGGCTCTTTCACACCCTGTGGACTTCAGCTCCCAGAATTCCTAAGACAATCCAGCTGTCTTAGGAATTCTGGGAGTTGAAGTCCACAGGGTGTGAGAGAGCCAAGTTTGCCTACCACTGGGTTAAAGGATTCAAAAAAGTTTGCTTTAACTTTGCAACTGCACAATCATTACTAATCAAAGGAGGAGTTTTCATTGTTTTCTGGTCTACTTCATCAGGCAAGATTGTCGTATTATTAACCACCCTTTTTTCCCCTAGGAATGGCTACAAGTTTCTGTATTGTTCTGCTCGTGCAATTGGAATGGCAGATATGACAAGAGGATACTTACATTGGGTTAACGATAAAGGAACAATTTTACCCAAGGGCCCTTTGATGTTGTCACCTAGCAGCCTGTTTTCTGCTTTCCATAGGTATATAACCGAAACACATCTTATTTCTGATTGTTTAGTGTGTTGTGCAATACAACTTCAGGAACTGCAAGAATTGCTTTTGTCATTTATCCTGGTATGATCTTAGTGGCATTATTTTAACAGTCAGTCATGCTTTTAAGGTTTACAAGTAGTTCTTGACGTATTCATTCAGTGTCTGTTTGAAATTACAATAGCACTGTATGACGGGACTTACAATCTGTGCCTGAAGTTACAGCTATTGCAACACCCCTGCTGCCACATGATAAAAAGTAAGGTGCATGGTAGCCTTCCTGCATTTATGGCCATAGGAGTGCTGTGACTCTATACCATTTTGCCATCCTGCAGTGTAGCATGTCACTAATTGGCATCAGTGCCAGGGATGGGTCTGAAGTAGAGATCTGGGGTCTTCAGCAGCCTCAGCCAGCTGCCACTGTCCCTCAGGCCTGGACTTTAGCCCCAGCACCACTGCTGTCCCTGAGAAATGCCACCTCAAGTCCCATATCACTGGCCTTTTCAGCCTTGCACCTTTGTCCAAACTGTAGGTTCCATCTCTTTTCCAAGCTATGCACCTCAAAGCTACCACAGATTACAATGTTGAAGGTCCAGGTTGGGATGACTCGGGCTTCCATGACTGGCTGAGCTTTGCACCATACTGCAATGCCCCCTCAACTTACATGTGGCCTGTGCCAGGCCTCCCATGGGTTCCCCCACCCCCCTGAGGTACCCAGTATTCCTTATCTGGGACTCTGTCCACTTAACAACCTGCAAAATTGTTAGCAACTCCAAATGGAAATGCCAAGATTGCAATTGTTATGTAAAACAATCTCATGATATGTCACTTAATAATTGCTTCACTCAGCGATCAAGTCCCAATTGTAAGTTAGGAACTACCTATATATCCATTCCTTTCTCACTTACTTAACAATTGATGACTTATTTATTTTTTTCAGCAATCACCATTTTCATTCCTTCCTGGGTCTTTGAATGGTTCAATAGCTTTTTCTGTATTCTCTTATTTTGTTCCCATATCTATTTATTTTACTTACAAATATTTTTTTCATGAATTGCATTTATTTAGAATGTTCCATGGTTTTTCCAAAACATGTGACTGATTCTTCCCTTATTACCATTCAAAGGAAAATAACATTCAGTCAGCTATCCGTGGTTTCCTAGATGACATCAATTCATACTTTCTGATGTAATTTTAGCTCTTTCTTTTGTTATTCCATGATTCATCTTTTCTATTCTACAAGACCAAATCACCATTTGTCAGATCAGTTACAGCCTTTCTCTTTTCTCTTAATTTGTGAACTAAGCTACCTTCCTTCTAATTCATGCCAGTAGCTGACATAATAGAAGCTTTGTAACTGTTCATATATTATGGGTGTCACCACAGATGTTCTGAGTTCCACTGGTTACCATGGTTTCAGTCTTTTGCATTATGATTAATCTTGACATGGATTAGATGTAGAATAGATTTCAAGGCTTAATCCTCACTTTACTACTTGTAGGATTTCCTTCTAATAACATTACCAGTCAATTTTAGCACATTTTAGTCAGTATGCACAAACAAGAATCAAAGTTCAATTTTATGCTAAACATGCTTGTAAGTAGTCTCTTCAAGCTCACACCCCTAAACTAGAGAATACCTTGGCAAGCCAGCATAAAATTATTTACATTCAACTAATTCAGAGGCATACTCAGTGTACATATTTATTAATTCACTTGTATATCACTCTATTTCTTGAAGCTCTGAGCAGCTTATACCGGTAAATAATATAAACTTTAAAAAATCAAGAGCTAACAGTATCAACATCAACTGTTTTGAAGGATAACAATTCTACCAACATTTCCATTGTTTCTGCCTTACTTTAATGCTGCTGGCTATTTGATGTGAAAAACATGCCTGTTCATTTACCATCTTTTTAGGCTACATTAATTTTTTCCAAATTTTCAAAAATGCAAAGTGGTCCTAATATCACCAACAGAATATTTATAACTTATTTAAAATAAGGAAAATTGTTTCTACATTTCACAAGAAATTCTGACAGCAAATGGAATTAATCACATTTCATATTTCTCCTTGCAGGGAAGTTATTGAAAAAAAGCCAGAGAAATTCAAAATTGAATGTTTAAATGATATTAAGAACTTATTTGGTCCATGTGAACAGCCTTTTTATGCAGCTTTTGGGAACAGATCTAATGTAAGTTGCATCATCCTACAATGAATATCATTTGTTTCCTTTTTTTCTAAACTACATTATTGAAATGAAATTACTATTACAAGATAGGTGCCTACTATGGAAGGATGCATATAAATACCTAGCAAAATTGAGTAATTTCCATTCTGCATCCAGTGACTTTCCTACATCCTACAAATAATAATATACAAGTAGTTCTCGCTTAACAGCCATTGTTTAGCAATTCTTTGAAATTATAGCAGGGTTGAAAAAAAGTGATTTATGACTTTCTTTGCACTTATGACTATCACCGCTTTCCATGGTCTTATGATCGTCATTTGAGACTTTCCCAGCAAGCTTCTGACAAGCAAAGTGAATGGGAAAGCTAGCAGAAGGTCACAAGTCTCAGTCAGATGGGTGTATTTGTTTGAGGATTGCTGTCAGGGCAGCTGTTGCTAAGTGGCGCTTGCTGTGATGTTTTGCTTAACAACTGCTTCACTTAGAGTTGCCGGTCACTATTAGACTTATTGAGGACTACCTGTGAAGTGAATTTGGTTTTAATTTTACCATTAAATCTAGATTCTATAGCAATGAATTGCATCAATTCCATATTTTTAGAACAATCTTTTTAAAAGTACTTGACAAACTCATATCCTGGATCCATTTCTTAAGACAAGGAGTGTGTGTATATTCTCAGTTATGTAAAATTACTCTTTGCTGTAAGTTAAGCTTAATAGAGCAAAAGGTTTTTCTAAGCTGACAAATTCCACGCTTGAAAATATAACTCAATATCACAGTGAGCTCCTTAAGTATAATATTTCCTTCCAAAAATGTAATGGTATATATAGTAAGTTGAAACCAAAACAAGGCTATAGCTGGACAAAACCTAATCAAATGAGTTAAAGAATCTTTAGATATTTTAAATCTATAGTACTATATGGATTTTTCCCGTTAAGTAAATTTTCCTTTTTTCATGCTTATTTTATTTCAATCATTATATCTAATTTGTCTTCACTATATATGTCTTCACTATCTTTTTTCACTGTTGGTAATGTTATTTTACAAAATTAGTTAAGTCTACTCTATATTTGATTTTCCTTGCCTAATTAATTAATTAATTAATTAATTAATTAATTAATTAATTATACCAACCAACCTATATAGACACCCATCTATCAGAAGGTTCTTTTGATGGCAGATAAGAATAACATTTATAAATTATTGCAAATAAAAGTAAAATTTTCTAATCACATCCTTGTTTGGATTCAGGTCTTTAGCTGATGGTTGCTTTCCCAGTCAACTCATTTTTTCAAGGCTGAGCAATATGATATAATACGTTGTCAGAAGGTTGGGGAGGATAGAAATGTTAAAAAGTTAATATCTATAGCAGTATTTTCTGAGATGGATTTAGGAAGCTTTAATTTAATTAGATAGCTAACTTTTCTAAATTAATCAAATTTAGAATTATGTCAAAACTATTGTGATGCCTATGTGATTTAGTGCAACATTGATAAATAATAAAATTGGCATCATCTCTATAGACTGAAGTACAATTAAGTTCTGTTTATCTGCAGGATGTCTATGCCTATATGCAAGTTGGAGTTCCAGCGTGCAGAATATTCACAGTTAACCCAAAGGGTGAACTTATCCAGGAACAAACAAAAGGAAACAAATCTTCGTAAGTATGGGATTTTTAAAATAGACTGGGAAAGATTACAATATTGTGTGAAATCATGGTTGTTATTAATTTAAAATGTGTAACTGTAAATTGACTAATAGTCAAAGAACTGCATTTCGTTAATACAGCACAAAAGGAATGATTAGAATATTTATTTATTTATTTTATTTTATTTTATTTTATTTATTAGAATGTTAATTTTGGAAAGTTACAAACAAACTAATTGTAACAGGTAGATTTTAAATACGATTTTAGAATTAAATATTACCATTATTATTTCCTTCCCTTGGGAAAATGATTTTATTTTGATTTTATAAGATGTAAAATAAGATGAGATTTTAAAAATCAGGCACTAAAGGGAATTAAAGATTACAATTAAAGGAGAAGAACTCTTAAATTTGACCTACAATTAAAGAGTGAATAAAATATTCTAACACTGAATATGTTAAAGGATATTTCTGAACAGTGGACCCAGAAGTTAATTTTAATAGTCTTTGCCTCTATTAATTAAGTTCACATTGCATAGTATAAATATTCTAATTTGCATGACGCTTCTAATGGTTCCTAAATTGGTTAATATTTCCTGGATTTCAAAGTCCTAGCTTGATGAAAATTAGGATATTGCTACATGACTTTGAACCGAAAGAGATGTTTTCATCTGTGAGAGAAAAGTTCAGACCAAAGAGAAATTAGATTTAACCCTCTCCTTTTTAAAAGCCCAGGAAAGAAGGATTTTTTTGCTTTTGATGGCTCTAGTGCCTGGTTTTTGCAGGGTTTTTATTCTCTCTGCCCACTATTTAGAATGTTGCTTTCCCTTTAACTCATGTCGGAACTTTTTCAGATGTTTTCTCTAAATTCACTAGTACCTGTTTGTACATATCTACCTCATGGAACATTGGGGAACCTAGCTTGAGCTGTAGGATTGTGAGCATTTGCAACTTTGGATTTGTCATGCTGTGCTCATTTTGTGAAACGTGTCTTCACATATGTGCAAACAGACAATAAAATTTAACATTTGTTAATCTCATTTTATTATGCCTGGTAAGACTTGTAAAAAAGACATAAAATGTAGGGTTGATGATGATACAAGAATTTTATAAATTGAAATCAGAAATATTTTGTCTGGGATTAATAACTAGACAAACAACTAGAGAATATTATTTTATATGAGTACTGCTGTAAGACCATTACATGCACAAAAATGGAATGACTTTGAAATATAGGCAGTCTTTGACTTATAACTAATTTGCCCATCAAGGTTCTGAATCATGACAGTCTTAAACAGGTTGGTCTGTGACCTATTTCGTGTTGGTTAAGTGAATGTTATGGTTGATAAAGCAAACCACTGGTTTGCTATGGGCATGGTTTTGCCAAAAACTGGAAATAATTGCTGGTTTTTAGCAAAATCATTGTAAAACTTGGTCACATGATCATGTGATGCTGCAGACAGTGACTGTGTTACTGAGTACCTGAAGTTTGGTCATATGTCTGCAGGAGGGGGTCAAACTATCAGAACTTTGAATCCACGTCATAAGTACCCCAAAGTAAGCCTGTTGTAACTTGAACAGTCGCTAAATGACTAGTCCTAAGTTGAGGATTAGCTGTACCTACAGTGGAGGAATGGTTGGCGAAGATAATGGAACTAGTAGAGAAGGCAAAAGAAACCTGCTTAGAGAAAATCAACTACTATTTTTATTAGCAAATAGGCTAATATGGGCTTTTTGCTGACAAAAAGAAAAAAATGAATTTGTGATTTTTGGATTTGATGATTAGGAAGAGTAGATTATGGAAAGAAGGAAATTATAAATGCATTTATATCTTCTGTTAAGAAGATTGCAAGCAGTCCTTCATAACTTTTTTTTCTTTTCTTTTTTATATGTATTTCTTTCCTTACTGTTCTCTTTTCTGTGCTTTTTTCTTTTTCTGAGTTTTGTATGTTTTTACCATTGTAATTAAAATCTTCAAATATATATTTATGAATTTAGCATTTGTTAAGACTTGAATGTCACTGTTATCCTTTGCATAAGTACAATTAAGCTTAGTGGTCCATGCTTCTTTAGAGTAAGTATATGTAATATTGTGCTATAAAATAAGGATAATGCATTAATGTTTTTCTAATTTATTTTGTATACAGGTATTACAGATTAAATGAACTTGTGGAACATTTGTTTCCACTAATTAACAAAGAACAGAGTTCCGCTTTTGTGTGCCCAGAATTCAGTTCCTTTTGCTACTGGAGAAAACTGCTTCCTGAAGTGAATATGGAAGATTTAGCTTAAATAGCATTACTTACACACACAGCTTCTTTCTGGAGAGGTCACTATACTGTTTTGGTACCATATGTCTTATTAAATGCAGAAAGAGCCATTCGTTGATACAAACTAATGAAATGCAAAACTATTTCCTTCGTTCTTTACTCAAGCCTGCTGTTTTTTTTAAAGATACTGGAAAAATAATCTTCTGAAATAGCAAATTTTCAAATGAAGGAAAATGGATGAATTTAGCTTTTCATCTTCAATTGTACAGTATATGAAATACAAAAAAAAAAGTGGAACTCGTAGTAGCATTTCTGTTTGGTCTGCTATTCTGGATGGTAATCAAAACAGCATTTAAGGTGTTTCTGAGAACATCATGCAGTTCTCTTATGTGTGTCTTAAGAATGTAGTGGTTAATGGGTAAAACTAGAAAAATGAAATCGAAGTAAAAATGTTATTTTTAATTATGCATTTATGCAGGTTTTCCTTTAGCAGTCTGTTTAAATCCTACACAATATGATAGACCTGCCTGAGCTTTTTACTTGCAGCACTTTTTTCATTGGTAAGCTACTACGTGAAATTGAAAGTCCACAGAATGATAAGAACTTCTTTGCTGCAAAACCGGGGATTGTTGCCATTTCCTAATTACATTTAGTTTATGTATGATGGAAAAGTTACTAGGCAACATATAAAGAAAATATTCAGGGATAAACTTGTTTTCTAAGTAATAGGCAATGAATATAGCCAATTTTTAAAACTGGGACAACTGTTTTGCTTTTCAGGACCTCTGCATCAGGGTTTATCAAGTTGATAAAAAAAAAAGGTGCAGGTCAGTAAATTATTTTGAAACAGCTATAAATGTCAGTTCTGATTAAATATTTTGTATTAGCTGCACAGTAACTCTAAAAAAATAACCTAAATTCTGGATTAAGTAGCAGTTGTCTTACATTCTCATTTGTTTTCCACTGCTGCACATATCTGTTAATGGAAATGTCTATAGATAATGCAGCAGATTTAGCAGGTTTTTACCCTTACGTCCTAGCAAAATAATTTTAAAGATTATTTTAAATTTTATCTCAGATTTTAAGAATGGATAGGCATAAATGCAGGCAACACTTGTGAATGGGGGTTTTTTTTCTGGACACTGAAACATATGTAAATATATCAAAAGATCAGGTCAGCTATTGATTTGAGTTCATGTTACAGTAGTGTTTAGAAACAGTGTTCACAGTGTTAGGAAGAATGGCCTATTTTCTATTGAATTTGTATAGAAAATATATCTGAGAAAATTTAGAAATTTCAAGGTCTGGCCTTTTTTACACTATTTTAAGTGTATAGATTCTTAACACCAATGAAATCAACAGTATTTGGGCTGCAGTGTTGTACATTTGAAACAAATCTACATCTCGACCAATATTCTCTGTACGCTCAAAGTATACAATTCTGATTAGTCACTGCCAATTGTACTGTATGTATTATGTAATTGTGTTCATATTTGATAAAGCACTTTCTTAGATTAAAATTTAGCAAAAAAAAAAATTCTATTAGCATCCTCAAAAGTTGTGATAATATTTGTTCTATACTGCAGTGCTATTTAGTTTGCATTTTAGTAATGCTTTATAAGTTTATTTTGATAAAGTGAATCTCTAACAACATGATGAAGTCATCTGGAGTTAATTTTTCTGTGATAAAAGTGGTTGGAATGGAGAATGTTGAGAATTTTCAAATTGCTTTTCAAGGAAGAATTCCATTACACACTTATATGCACTCAGAATTCTGTTCTTTGTTAAATTTAAAAAGTGCTTGAGTCATCCTGATCCAAATATTACTTTTCATTGCAACAAATATACAACTCTTAACATGGTGATTGTTTATTATCTATTTAAATCTTTCTGGGTAATGTTATTGGATAATTACATATTAAGTTTGGATTTTGCTTCAGTAACTGTAGAGCTGGCCAGTGATGAACCTTGTCTCAGTATTCACTTTCTGATAGAGCTCATCTTTAATCTATTTCCTGGTAGCAAATACTGATGAGTTGGGAAATAATGCTTGTACTATTTCTGTTTTGGATAAGTACATGTAAGCTAATTCTTTCTGTGAAAGAAATGGACATTTATGTTTATTTACTATGTCAGTCTGTTTTTTCAATTGTAGTTACTTTTACTTTAGAAATATAATGAATTGCTGTACCAGTTAAATTATTTAATTGGAATAAAATATTGCAATCTAAATGAGCTGAAAATCTTGATCTGAATCTCTGCAGATTTTTAAAAGAACATAAAACAGAACCCAACATGTTGGTGTTTTGTATTGCCAGAAAAAGCTCAGATTTCTTATTTCTTTCTGTTTGAGCGGTCCAGAAGACAATGTATTTTAGTAAAAAATGAACAGATACACTTTCTTTTTTTTTTTAAATGTTACTGTTAATACATTGGTTGAAAAAACATATCTTCATTTGGAAAATTAATATTTCACTAAGTTTCATGACTCAGAATTGGATAACTCTAAACGTATTCAATTAGTATGATGTATCATATATAGACTATTAGAATGTGTAAAGTATTGCTAAAAGGTCTTAAAATAATGCCAAATACAATAAAAATACATGAAAACATGTCTTTTCTGACCTTGCAACTAATAAAGTTGGCTTCATTAACCAAAATTTTGAAACTTTTTAAAAATAAGCTCTACACTTGAACAGTTCAGATTGCGAGAAAGAAGAAAACTCTTAAGACATTGTTAGCTGGTTGGATTTTTCCTTTGATATAATTTTTACTTATTAATCAATAAACATTCCAACAGTGATTTTTGGTACAAACTGGATGTATTAGGGAAAATGTCATGTCATATATTGTTTAATAAAGTTTATAGTAAAATTGCACCTAAGTGTCTTACTGTTTCCATAGAAATGTTTATAGCATAATAAATATAGATATTATGAGAATTAAAATTCAATTCTAAATGCAGGAGGAGGAACTCTATAGTACCATGTACAATATTTTGGACAGGATAAGAGAACGAAAAATGAGTGTGTTAAAACCCAATTTGATGTTAATTTTGTTCTGCTGAAGAACCAAAGAAGAACAATACAGCTATTGCCATTGTATAAAAATAGTTAACATTCTAGTGGTTGTACTTGTGGCTGGGTGCTGTATTCTGTAGCCTATGCAGTTGTTTGGCAGTTGTAGCAGTATTAGCATATTTGTCAGTGTGCAATGGAAATAGAAACACTGGAATCTCAGGATAAATTAAAGTAATAATTTAATCCTTTGACAGAAAAACTACTGGAGGAAGGCGGGTGGGTAAGTACTGAGGAGAATCCAAACAGTATGGTGCATACTCAGGATACAAAATACTGAATTGATATCCAAAAAGAATATAAGGGCTAGAAATTGGAAGAAAAATACTCCACTATTTCTACTGTTTTCCCACTTGGAATGCCTTATTGCATATACAATAAATATTTAGAATGTTTTTGGCTAACCAAGAAATGAGTCCAACAAGGATCAGTAAGAATTCAGCTATTATATGCAAATGTTTGAAAACTATGATGAAAACAGTATAAAGTGATTTGTCTTTGACATTTCCTAGAAATATGGAATATAAACTGCATAAATCCCCTAGAATATGAAAAACTCAAAGATGAAGCCAGTTACTGGAGAAAAAAGGTGAGCGACTGGACTGGACAAAGTTGGATGGTGAAAAGGAGATGGGAACTATTTCTTAATTAAAGTACACTGTCTAACCAGCAGCAAATTTCCAGTTGAAAATACACTTGATACCATTAAATACTTAAAACATTGTTCTACTTTTCAATACACTCATTGTAAATAAGATCTGAACAACCGTATGCAAAAAATAAAGACAAGTTACAAATGGATACATACCCATTTTGCTGAAATAGCTTATAAAATTTGAAAAAATGGAAAACCAATTTGAAAATGACATATAGTATGTGGTGATTATCAATATATCAGGCATGAAAGACCAGGTCCATGCATGAAGGTTCAATTAAACTGATTTAGTGCAAAAAGCCAGTACACAGGAATTTTGTAAGGGTTGACACCTGTTTAGTTAGATATGGGTCAACAGCATTCGGGTGTGTGTGTGTGTGTGGACTTTTTCTTGTGGCTTATGTAGTTTTTCTAGGCTGATTGCCCTTTTCACTCCGCCACAGGTTCTGCCATCCCTTCTACAGGATGTTTATAGGCCCTTCTATTATAATTTGATAAATTAGCAGCCTGGACAAACAATATACTTTTGAGTTTTTTTCAACTAGTCCTAAAATACTTGAAATATAATATTGTTTCTAAATGTTAGAAGTAATTCCCAGAAGAGGGTTTTTTCTAATTCTAAAAGCTGCTTATTGCTTTCAAATGTTAAAGCAGCTGTTCACAATGATTAATTGTAATACAAATATTTCTGAAATGTATAGCACTGGCCCACTTCGGCCCTTATGATTGTCTGACAGCATTGTGTTATTTTTCAATAAATCTGAATTATTTTTTTATAAATTAATATTACCAGCTTTGCATTCAAGTAGATCCAGGTGAAATGGTAAAACAGAAAGCAATAAACTTATTATGGGGTGGTGATAATTTTGCTTCACTTGAGTGAACTGCAAAAAATGAACAATTTCTTACATGTTTTCATAAAATTCTGAAGAAAATAATGCTTCTAGTTTGAGGATAGAAAACATTTTTCTACATATGTATCAGTTTAAAAATGAGCTCATCTTTCAGGAGGAAGTTTGCTTTATGTTGCTTAGAAACAACTCTTCAGGGATGGCTCATGGAACAATGAAAGATAACTTTCTGAGAGCTCAAGAGAGAAGATTAATGAGAAATACTTAATAAAACTAGCTCTTAGCATCATTTGTAACTTACAAAGTAGAAAGTGTTATTTGAGAGGCTGCTATTATGATAGTCTGTTCTAAAAGTAATTCATATGAATGAATACTAAGAGTTTTGTGCTCTCTTGTAAATTACTAAACATTAAATAAAGTCCTGGAAAAAACATTTGTTATAATAATTGTAGAAGCTGGTGCAAATATTGGATATGTGCTTTTAAAAAAATGGATTCAGATAATGTAGAACTGGTAGAAAACTGACAGAAGGAAATGAGAATTTTGAAAAAATTAAAATAATTTTGTAGAAAATAACAGCATTATAGAGATGATAAAGCTATGAATTAATTTTATTCTTTCTTGTGTTACACTAGATATAGGCAATAAACATGTTAGATTCAAAATTGTGTTGTTTTTATTTAATGTGTGTTAATAAGGCACAATTGACCAGAGTCAGACAAGCTACTAAGCCATATGCCATGACTTATAATGGTGATTTTCACATTACAAAGCTATAAACTATAATTTGCAAACTGAATGACTTACGCAGTCATGCATGCCAACTTCTCAATTTTAGCCTCGCATGAGGGACACTAAGACTCATTACGTAGTTGTTGCAATGATCTCAACAGCTAACTCAAGAATAGAAAAATGGGTGTAAGCTGAATTTTAAAAGCCATCTGGAAGTATTCTGTTCACTTTCTGACAAAATATATTAAAAAAGAGATAAGAGGTAGAAAAAAAGACATCCTTGTGCAGTTCTAGCTCTTACAGTGTTCAGCATTGGGCGATGGACCATAACAAATTACCTAAGATGAAGTGTTGTCCTTGGAACAGAAATGAAGTTCCCATCCTTGAATGAGATAAGCAGCCTTCAAGCAACAGAATGCTCATAATTTTTAATATGCAAATGATCAAACTTTCATGAGAGTTCAGGTGCATACATAAAGATTTCATGAAATGTGGCTATCACTCAAAATCTCAACCACTTTTAATTTTAGAACACAGTGATGGGTGATCCTTCACTAGATTTTCAGATTTTGTGAGATAATCAAGTGCCATGAAATCTGTTTGGGAATGAAATATCTTTTAAATCACATGCAAAGTATCCCTGTGATCAATACTTCTAGTGTGAACTCCCAGTAGCTTAAAGGAAGCTAATAAAAAGAATGAATGAGTTGATTGTGACAATAAAAAGGTATCAAACATATTGTTTCATAAGAATAGTGTATATAGAAATCTGAATAAAGTCCCATTATATTATCATTATAGCTCTCTTAGATATTCGCAAATGTTGCAAAACATGTATTATGAACATTTTATAATACAACCATAGCTTGTCTTGGTATGCATATTTCTTTTCTTACATTCAGTTGTGTCCAGTTCTCAGAGACTGTCTGGACAAGTCCCTGTAGTTTGGCAAGATTTTTCAGAAGTGGTTTGCTATTTCCTCCTTCCTAGGATTGAGAGAAAGTGACTGGCCCAAGGTCACCCAGCTGGCTTTGTGTCTAAGGTAGGACTAGAACTCATAGTCTCCTGGTTTCTAGCCGGATGCCTTAATTACTACACCAAATTGGGTCTATACATAAATAACCATACTCTATAAATAAAAGGCAAATAGGAGAAGAAACATAGATAAGGGCAGCACTTAAGCCAAATTATTGAAATGGAGAAAAATGGAAAAAGCAACATTAATGTTTCTCAATTTGTTATTTCTTCAGGTTGAATTTCTAGATATTTAATTCAGGCTCTATTTTCTGAGAAATTTCAGGGTACAGAAATACTCCGCTGAATGTAGAATACATTTCATCAGAGTCTGTATAGGCTAGCTTGCCCCCAGTAACTACAATGCCTACTTCTGCACCTGTTTTAAGATGGAGAACAAGTTGAAAAGCCCCAGTTCCACCACAAATCCGTTTCCCTGATCTTGGCTTGCGATGTTCAGGTAGGTCTTTCTTATAGCCAGCTGTGTGAAGCTGAGTAACGCTTGAATTGGAGACCGACAGCATTGCTTCAATATATTCACCTCTCTCAGGAACTAGAACAGCTGTGATTAGGTAACGACCTTCATATGGAGATGTAAAGAAACCTGCAAAAAAGATGTATCAGTAAATAACACACACCCTCTAATTCTTACAATAGGACAAATGCATATTTATTGGAGTTTTTTTCCAGATGAAGAGATGAAACAGAGTTTTACTGTGAAATTTTCCTATTTTATTAGAACTAGTAAAGCATAGTTCTTCACATAATAGTTAGGATTTTTATTTATTTATTAAATTTATATGGCTGCCCCTCTCAGAAATGACTGGGCGGCATGCAACAGTCCAGTATATATAAAACTATCATTACTTAAAACATGATATAATTATTATTAAAACAACATTAAAAACTCTAAAAGCAGAACTAAGAATAACAAAATAATAAGATGGAGGGATGTTAAAAATGATAAGCCATCTCACAAGATCATCCATCCCCTGCTGTCCCCACGCCTGCTGACATAATCAGGTCTTGAGAGACCTTCAAAGGGATGGTGAGGTTGACCTCAACTTTGAGGTGAAAATATTCCATGATGTAGGCACCAAAAAGTCCCTCTTGCCTAGAGCTCACCAAACTAACTCCTTAGATGACAGAATCTGTTGCATCCAACGGGATGGGCAGATAAAATTGGGAAGAAGTGGTCTCTCAAAAACGGATATGCTATTTAGATCTTTAAAATACCAGACCCACACACAAACTGGTAACCAATGCAGCTTGCACAGCAGAGGTACAACATGCAGCCTACCAGAAACTCACATAACTGCTCACACCAGCTGCCCACTTTACAGCCCCATGTACAACACATTGCAACTGTCAAACTGACAGTTGACATGGCATGAATGATTGAGAGTAGGGCCCCTTAATCCAGGAAAATATGTGCCTGATGCACAATACAAAATTGTGCAAAGGCCCTCTTAATCATGATTGCCATCTGTTTGTTGAGCAGAAATTGTGAGTCTAGAAGCCCTCCTGATTGCATGCAGGATATATTTGGGGCAGTGTGATTCCATCCAGCACCAGATATGATCTAGTCTTAAAACCAGACTGCCTCCCAACCAAAGCCATTCAGTCTTGCCAGGATTCAGTTAAAGCCCGTTGTTCACCATCCAGACTCTGAATGGACAGGTCTCACATAGAGTGTCCCGCAGAGCACTTTTAACTTTCTAAAAGTTGAAAGATATTGTGCACTGATGATGTTACCTAGTTTGGCTAATGAAATGTCTGCAAGAAAACAATCAAGCTCAGAGAGCATCAAGGACCCTTCCTTAGAGATGAAGGGTGGAAAAAGGTCACCCACATACTAAACGGAACCACAAGTCCTAAATACTTCAGAACTGGTCATTCTGGCTACTCCAGAATTTAAAATCATAACCTTGACTTAATTTACAAGATTTATAGGCTTTAATTTGGTTTTTTTATGCTTTGAACCCAGAAGAATTTAGGCCAATGAAACAATACCATATGTATTGTTTCCAATACATATGGTATTAGAATACCATCTGATGAGGCAAAAAGAAATCTCCACACTGCACTGCTTCTCATACTTAATTCAAATGAATTGGTTTAAATCAAGCTATTTCTGCATTACTTGCTTGTGTTATACTATATAAACTGCAGATAGAAATAGAATATATACAGCTTGAAGAAACTGAAGCAGTTGAAAGTCTGTACAATAACACAGAAAGCTATCCATCCCCCCATCCCTCCCCGGAAATATTTTTGCAAACCTGTCCAAGTTTGTTACTGATCTTTTCTGTGAAGTAAAGTTATTTCAATTTACAGTATGGAATAGCTACACTGCCCTACTCTTCAATCTGTAGCAGCCATTGTAAAAAACTGTGGTCAGAACAGATAATGAGATGGTTTTCAGAGTCAACTGACAAGGAAACCAAGTCAGATTCAGGCAGCAACTAGACTGCCTTGTTACTTTCTATTTTGAGCAACGTTCAGAAAGATGGGAAAATATAAAGTATCAGAAAATTAAATGTGAATCTTTAATCTGAATAATTGAAGTCTGCTGTTGTAATTTATTAACATTCTCAAGCAAGTTCCAAGTGATAGGCCCACCTTGTCCCTTACCTGTGTTAGGGTTATAATAATTTCCATCGTTTACAAGGACTTTGTTAAAACGTATCACACCCACATCTTCAGGGAAAGGCTTCTTTGTGAGGCCAGCAGAGAAAGACACCAAAGAAGTAAAAGCTCCTACTAAATTGGAGAAAAAAATATAATTTAAATGTGTTTAAGAAAAATATTAATACCATACAAACAGTGCTGAATTTGTCTTATACCTATTTTTTCTCCTTAAATTAGAAAGTCCATATCTATATGAAACTTTGGATATTACTCGAGTACTCTCAAGATCTTGGTTTTATGTTTCTCTGCCTTTTAAAAATCCTATTCGCCATTTTTTGCATGCTTAAACTCTCATTCACCATTTTATCTGTGTGCAAAATGTATGACATGCACATTTTACCTATACAAAAAATCACATTTCATTTTTTAAAAAATTCATTATCTCCTAAGCCGCTGTGCCAGTATATCCATTTTCAGCATTACTCACTGAACTACAGAATAAAAAAGAAAATTGCAAACTTTCTTTGTAAACAAAAAGAAAGATAGGTATTTATTTTTCTCTCCACTTGCCTCCATTATCCTTAAATACAATATGAGATCATTTCATATTTTGAAATTATGTTAAGAGATGTATTTTCTGAACAAGTTTTTTCCACATAAGAGTTCTAGAAATAGTATTTATGGTATAAATTGTTTCAAAATATCAGCAAGTATAATGTGGAAATTAGCTTCAAGAAATTAAAAGAAGCAATAGCATTACCTTGTGGAGGTGGAGTTTTGGGTGGGTTTGGATAACCTATAAGAACATATATGGAAAAAATATTTTAAAAACAATTATTCTCATCTCTTTGCCCTTTTTTACTAGTGCAGCCTTCAAATAATTTTGGGAAGTGGTCTTTTCAAACTCAGTGATTTGAGAACTGCTATCTGAAATGAAGAATTTGGATAGTGGTGACAAGAACTTTCCCATTTGATCTAGAGCAGAGGTGTCCAATCCTGGCAACTTTAAGACCTGTGGACTTCAACTCCCAGAATTTTCAACCCAGCTATTAAGGTTGCCAAGGTTGGATATCCTTCTCCAAAGTGATTTCTCAGAGAAGACTTGGGTGGGAGAAGAGTAAGAAAAGTTCTATTGTTTCTCAGCAAAACAACAATTAAGGATATAGTTAGCAGCTACTATTTTTTCGCTTCCCACTATAATTCCAAGAGAAACAGATGCTGAACTGTTGGAGAAATTTCCAAGGAGAGGTTGATTTCTGAGTACTGAATTTCAAGTCTGGTCATTTTGTTAAGGAATTTGGATAAAAATATTTGATACTCTGTGAAAGCTAGTTAAATTTAGCATTAAACCCTTCAAAAAAGTCATTTATGCAACTGATTCCTTTGTGGGTTTCAGTCATGAATGGAAAAATAAATAAATTATAATACATTAATATAATAATTAGAGACCCGTATTTATCCTGAACTAGCAGCAGTTAATAGCAGATCGTGCTGAAATCACGCAGCACTTCTCCTTCTTACTGTTAACCCCAAGTAACCATCCCTTTTGAAGTACAAGAAGAAATAGTAATAGCAAAATAGAAATAGAATAACAGAGTTGGAAGGGACCTTGGAGGTCTTCTAGTCCAACCCCCTGCCCAGGCAGGAAACCT
>JANHZT010000778.1:165053-178060 GCA_032468215.1 Stegonotus admiraltiensis
CCAGTTTGTGGGGGCAATAAGCTGACTTTGTATAAACTATACAAAAGTATGAAGGCTATTGCTTAACGCATTGTAAGACGCCCTGAGTCTCCGGAGAAGGGCGGCACATAAATAAAAATTAAAATTAAAAAAAAGTAGAACAAGAACAAACTGGGCTTTGTCTTCCTAGTTATGCAAACTCTTGCTTCAAATATTTACAATTTAGGAAGGTCCCTTGACTTGAACCTGGAGGAAGGGGTTACATCTGAACTCTAAAAGTTCCTTGAAGGTGGCTCAAAAATTTATCATATTCCCTTTCTGTCTTTTTAGTACAAACTAGACAATTTATTATGACCTGTTGGGTCATTGTTCCTGTTTTTGTTTTAAATCTCTTAATTAATGGAATGACCATCGGTGGGCAAAAAAGCAATGGGAGTGGGAATGACTTCTGACTTCCTGCCATCTTCCCCATTGACTTTGCTTGTAAGAAGCTGGCAGGGAGCATTAGAAATGATAATGATGCAACTGTGGTCGATTATGGCAGCACGGCAGCACCGAAACAGCCACAATTTCCCCAAATTTCAATTCTATGGGAATCATGGGTCCTGGATTTTGGATGCATTCTGTAAGTTAGCCCGTTTTAAGATACATTGATTAAAAATTGTTGACTTATAATGCACCTTTTCACCCAACTGAAGGTTATAAACAATCAGACATGAGAGTTTTACTACCAGTAATATATAAATGTTGATTGTTTTACATAAGCAACCAAAGTGTATGAAGGCTTGAAATACCACAAGATCCACCTTTTTCTTTGTGCATTAATATTGTTATAGCAAGTTTGGTGGTTGACGATTTTTTACAACTACATTTCCTAACTTGTGGCACTCCTTTTTTGTGCTTAGTAAATGATTTGCTCATATTCATATTGCAAAAATGAAATGATTTCCTTTTTTTGGTCCTCTTCATAACATTAGGGATAAATACATTTCTGTTTTTAGATGGACAGTTGTTGAAGTGTTGAACTGTAATGGCATCAAATAATATTAAAATAAAACACTACATAACATCCATTATATTCATCAATAAATAATTATTAGATATGAAAGAAATGCAGCAAAAACAGCCATAACAAAATCCATAAAGAGTGTCTCCAGAATTTATAAAATTAAAATAACACCATATTTTAACTAATTAATTAAAATTTAATTGATAAATTAATTAATTCTAAGGTATACTGTTATAATTAATTATCAGTAGCATTGTTTTTTAAAAAATCTGTACTGCAGCATTGCAAATATATCTGAATGTTTTGGGTAGGAATGGATTGAACCTTATTTCTATGTAGTATTAGACATAGAACCATGTGTTACTCAGGGACACAGAAAAAATAGAATAAGCTTCCTGCTGAAGTAATGGAGAAACATAATAATTTCTATATCCATCGTATTTAGATATTGTCTATGTGATACTTTGTGACATGTGGAAGATATTGCATAAATACAATATAAACATTGAATTGATGTTTGCTTCTGTGTATTTTGCAGTGTAATAAATAGGTATTTGAATAAACAAGATTTGATATCATTAAGAGTTTTGCTAATATATATTGTTTCACTTTTTATTTGTTAGACTGCAATTCATTTGGGCAAGGAGCTCAGGAAATCTTCCTATAACAAAATATATCATACTGTTACCCAATGCCTTCTTTTTTTTAATTACAAAACACTTTTAGGAGCAATGCTTTAACAAAAAAAAAAGAGGGGGGGGAATGAAGAAAACAAATCTTAGTGCTTTTTAGAGAGCTGCTTCTCCCTGCAAAACGCCACCCCTTGACTTTCCCAGCCCTCTCTTATTTGGGATTCAGTTATTTTGCAGAAGGGAAATGCTGCTGTTGAAAGTTTTGGAAAGAAGGAAGTGGCTAAGAAGGGAAAAGCCACCCAATTCCGCTTTTCTTTGATGTTATCATGTGTGACTGCAGCATTTCATAAAATTTGGCCTTTGGGGGAATCATCTGTGTTGTTGGATCCATTGTAATAAGTTCTGATTTTATCTAAAATCAGATGTTGATCATTATGCAATAATCTGGATTAAAAATGTATAATTCAGGATTGAGTCCATTCAATATAGTTGCTATAGGAAGGGCAAATTTATAATATATTTATCAACTGTAGTGGGGACCATCTGATCAATTTGTACCATATATTTTTGCATGCTTATAAGCAGCATAGTGGAGGTGTTACAGCAAGATTATAACACAACTATAAAGCTTGCATGGAAACTGCAGTGGATTAATCCATATGCAGGTAGACCTCGAGTTAGGACCACAATTGAGCCAAAATTTATTTTGCTAAATGAAACATTTGTTAAGTGAGTTTGCGCCATTTTGAGATTTTTCTTGTCACAGTGATTAAGTGAATCATTGAATTTGTTAAGATAGTAACACGGCTGTTAAGTGAATCTGGATTCCCCATTGACTTTGCTCTTCAGAAGTTTGCAAAAGGGGATCACATGATCCCAGGACACTACAGTGGTCATAAATATGAACTAATTGCCAATCATTCAAATTTGACCATGGGGGATACTACAATGGTTGTGTGAAAAATGGTCATAAGTCACTTTTTTCAGTGCCGTTGTAACTTTGAATGGTCACTAAATGAACTGTTGTCAGTTGAGGACTACCTGTACAAAGTTCCTTTAGTTCAATGTTGTCGGCCTCAGCAATTTTTTAAGATGCATGGAATTCAACCCCATGTTGGCTGGGGAATTCTGGGAGCTTTAGTTGATTTATCCTAGCAGACATTCATTTAAAGTCAGGATGCAAATTATCCAAAAAAATGTTTTCTTGGATAAAACCTGAGAAGTGGCACCTTTTTTTCCTTTTAGAAAGAAAAAGGTATCATTTCCTCTGTGGATTGTGTCGTTGAAAGCTTTGCGTAGATTTAAAGGTTAAGAGACTTCCTTCAAAGGGGATTTCCATAATTTGTATTTTTATTTATTTGTATGTTTTAATCCCACCTTTATTAATTTTACAAATAACTCGAGTTGGTGAACATATCCAACACACATTCATCCTCCTATTTTTTCCACAACAACCACCCTGTGAGAGAGGTTGAACTGAGAGAGTGATTAACCCAAAATTACCCAACTGGCTTTCATGGCTAAGGAGGGATTTGAATTCACGGTCTCCCGCTTTCTAGCCTGATACCTTAATCCCCAGATCAAACTGGCTGTCTATTTGGTGTTGGCAAAAGACAATTATTACATTTGTTCAAATGTATTCCACATGATACTCTAGCTAGATGGATAAGTCTTTATAGTTTAATAAGTTGTGTTTGTGGTGAGCAATATAGGTTTCAGTCAAATGATAGGAAAGAATGATATTCAGTAAGTCACTCTTTAGGATTGTATCTTGATTCTGTGCAACAAATAAGTAGTTGTTTTATACATAATTCCCTGGAGATGGCAATTTTCATTTTGATTTAAGATAATCAGAAAAAAAATCACAATGTGTTAAAAAGCAGATTTCTTTTTAGTTATAAAAATCTGATATTCCTGTTTCTATGATTGGGATGTTTATGAGAGTTCAGACTACTGTGCCAAATCCATTGAAGAACTCCTTTTTAGATTGAATTTTTGTGTTTGCGTAGTTTCAACCATCATTAAGGCCATGCATACACAAGATCCTTTTTTGTGTGTTCATAAATTTTACACACAGCTGTTGTATTAAGTCTATACCTGTGCCATTTGAAAGTGTGTGGTTTAGTTTCAGATGCTTTGCAAACGGAAAATAAACTGCTTCTTTGTACTGAAAATCTTCCAGCTGTGCTAGTTTTGATTCTTTTTTTTTAATGGGGGGAAGAATGAGGAAGCATGCATGCCTTATTTCTGATTATTATCCATTTGATTCTGCTGAATTTCTTTTATTGTGAGCTGCAAATTTAGCCCATTTTTTTCAAATTTGGCAGAAAATAGTTGCACAAATTGCTGCCTGTACTTTTGTATACCCTCTTTTCTAGTGCATTTGTTTTCATGCATCATCCGTAGGCTTCAAAAATATATATTTTTAAATAGGACAATATGTTTTTGAATGCAGTTTATCTTGACTGTGCTCTTCTAGGTATAATTTGAGACAAGAATCTTGCAAATCACTGAACCAAATTACAAAAGAGTTCTCAAAATTCTAAGGGACGTGGTTTCTCACCTTTCCTTGCAGCTAACTTCCAAATTTTTAGAAATAAAAGTGGCAGACTTGGATGCTAACGCAGTACGCAGCTGAAACCCTTGCAGTGGCAATTTTATATTCTATTATTTATCCAGTATATTTTTAATTAGTACATATGCCATAGCCATCTTGTTCTGCAAGCTTTCGACTTCCTCCCAAGGAAATGGCTACGAAAACTCCACAATTGGTGTTCAGGGAAGGTGCTGCTACGACTTCCAGAAATAACATTTTTGGAACCATAGAAGTTCTGACCTGTAATTAAGTTTTAAATTCCTTTTCTATTGCAGAATATCTTGGCCTAAAGAGAACTTTTTTCCCATTAATATTCATTAATTTGATCAAATATTTATTGACGCATGGGGATACTTTTAAATAATAACAGTGAGATATTGAACGACACGGTTTGGATTTTATTTTGATCAGACTATTCTGCAAATAGTTAAACAATGACCAGTCTCTTTGCTTGTATTTCAGATTTCGTGTAAAAGCATCAGAAAGATTGGCAGCCGGATTGATGTGGTATCTGTGGAAAATGAATTAAAGCAACATGACTAAAGCTTATTTCTCATTCTGCAATTATACTGAGCAAGTGCTAAATTGGCTCTAGTTACTCTGTGATTTTCAGCTTTTTCTTGACAAACCAGAAAGGTAACCTTTTAATTTATTATCATAGTTTAGGCATATCTCAGGGATAAGGCACTTTCTACCAAGCATCTGTAATATCCGTGTTGAACTGGTTTTGTTTCAGAGTAGGATTCCAATCCAGTCTTGCAAATGTCCCCCCAAAAAGGCTCTACCCTTCTATTGCTAGCAGAAATAAGGCCTTGTAGATCGTATGGCTTTGTTTTTTTCCCTTTGAAAACTTCCTTATTACAGCATTTGATTATGTTTCTGTATTTTTTAAAGTACAGAATATGGCACTTAGTTTTAATAAAAGCGATTACAACATGATATTTTAGAGTGCTAAAAGCCTTGGAAAATGAAAAATCTTGCTGTCAAAACTCTGTGGTGGTACTGTTTACCGCAGCAGTTTTTAAAGAAAGACTGAAGATCGCTGGAAGATTATCAAAAGTTTCTAAATGAAAAAATCCATTACATCCAATCAATTTTCCTGAAGGATTTGCAGTAATTATGAGTAGTGAGCCGGCATAGGAGAATATGCCTTTTAGTGATTATTTCAAGTATTCAGGGAATCAAGGTGAAAACCAACATGCTTAGTTAAAGTTACATGTAAGTTGAAGATATGAAAGATCTCCATGTCTTTCTACTATCGTGTGGTAGATTAGCAGAGTTTACAGTTGCTGAAGAAAGAATTTTTTTTCAGAGCAAAGTTTGAATATCCATTGCTTCCTATTTTAAAATATCTACTCTGTTAGCTTTCTACAGTCTTTCCTGTTAGTTTTGTTCCTCTTGTGGTCAAAATGAAACAGATGTTAAAAATTGATGCTGCCTGGAAGGGTCAGGAAATAAACTGAAGAAAGGAGTAGCACATTTTAAATCAGGCTTCGACCTAGGATCTGATTTATTTATTTTTCTATAGGGCTTTAGCACCAGGATGAAACAAAATATTGTATGTTGTTGCAATTGTAATTTGTATTGAATGCCTTCTTCATTAAGAGTTTGACTCATTTCTTTGGTTTTGGTATAATGATTATTTTAATATGGTTTTGTTTTGTTCTGTTTTGATGTATAAAATGGGTTTTCTGTGTACTGTTTGTCATCTGGGCATAGTTATTTGTTTAAAATAGACGGCCATATACTTTAAAAAATAAAATAAAATAAGGTTAAATTCACACCTGCAGCCGGAGTGAGAGACCCCTAGTGGAAGGTAAAAGAAACATTTGTTAAAAGAATTAAAAGAACACACTGTCACTGTAGGATAATATAACAAGTCAGTATAGCATTATAGAAAGAGGTATTTGGATGTAAGTATGTAATATGGGCAATATTGATTTGTATTAGGTACTTTTATTAAGTATTTGTTCAAGCAGGGCTTAGCACCTGGCCGATACTTTTTTAAAGCATACTTTTATTTAACTTTTAAAAAATATTAGCAGTTAATATTTATTTAAAAACATTAATTATTTATCATTATGTAATCAAACAGCAATATAACTATACAACTATATTACTATTGTATAAAAGACTATAAAAAAGCCTAATCTATTATATGAAAAAATATAAAGTGGGGGGGAGGGGAAAACCATCATATATTAAACCATTGAGGAGAAAAGAGAAAAGGAAAAATGACACCTGCCCTGAAAAAAATCAAAACGAAACATAAAATTAAAAAGAGAAGACAAAAATCCCACATCTAAATTACATTTTAATTCTAATTCTTTATGTAGAAAAAAAGGTTGTATCAGTCAATTAAAATTATATAACCTGCTTTAATTTTAACATTAGGACTCAGTTTTTTAAATACTAAGTTAAACCTAGTCTGTACAGTACTGTATTGTCCAGTCTTGCCTCCCATCTGTTCAGATCCAAGTCCAGCTTAGTTAACTTGATTTACCTTGTTTGGATTTGGCTTCTGAGCAGGATTGGTCCTTGGTCCTTGGATAGGAGATGACCTCAGAAGACCAGGACTTTGGGCTAGGAAGTCAAAAAGAACATGCTAGAAGCCAGTGGCAAACAACTTTTGCATTACTGCCCATGTGCCTATGAAGTCCAAAGGAGTCAGTGTGACTTAAAAGAGATTCAGCTTTTGCTATTATGATGAAACAGTGTTACCATACAGATGCTTAATAAATTTATGGTTTGTTATCTGTTTATATTAACTCGAAGAAAGGATTGTGAGTGATTTCACCTCTGATCTTTGGTGTCTACTGTGCAATGTTACCAGAAAAATTAAAAGCATTTGAAATAACTATCATTGTGGCCCTAGTAGGGTTAGAAATTTCAAAAGATTTGAATCAGCCATCTACAACCTGTGAGTCTTTCGATATCTCAGATTATCTTTAGAAATGTAGACTAAAATTAACCTAAATCCTTGCCACCAAGAGACCTCATTGTGATGCTAGTGGGCATGATGGAAATTGTTGTTTGATTGATTTAACAAGCTGAATCCTTTAAAACAGGACAGTGTGTTTTTTTTCTTTGCTGAAGAAGCTTCTGCTCTTCATGCTACTTTCTAAACATTTCTCTTGGGGCCAATTATTAGAGCAAACACTAGTGTGCCAGGGTGGCATCTTAGCTTGCCAGAAAAATAACCAAGAAATCAAAATAATTCCAAAGAAGAGAGCTGTGTTTCTGAAGAAAAGGTTTCTTTTTACTGTAAGGGATTCATATTAACCAATAATATCCATCCTTGCATTAAAAGGCTGTATGAAGGCATAGTCTAACCAGGGAGACCAGCATGCTTGGGACACAGAGTCTCTTCACAGGCTGAAAGATTATACAACTGGTGTGGGAAGGTGAGGGGAGAAATATGTTTACATCACACCATCTGAGGGCACTATTTAGTTTTGGGGTGGGACACACCGAATGTTTTCATCTTGCTTTGTGTGTGTGTGTGTGTTTGTGTTTGTGTATGTGAGAAAGTGTGAGTGAAACTTGCTAATTTTAGCAGCTCATGGATACAAGAGATTGTTTTGTTAGTCAGATACCGTAATATATGTGTTACAAAAACCCTGCTTGCTTCCATTAAAAATGGATGTAGGAGCACCTTATCTGAGTGAAGTTTTAAATAACGGACAAAATGGTCAGGGGGAAAAGAAATGTTGTTTGACAAGGGCTTTTCAATGTTTTAAGCAACACTTCAGTAGCACTCCTATATATGGTATATGGTGGGGATCAGGAAAAAAAAAAGACAAATATTTAAAAAGTTCCCAAAATAGCATAGGCTTGGGAATAAGGAGCATATTGCTCATTACAACACTCATTGGCATTGCTCAGAAGATGCCCCAGGGGGAAAAAAGAGGAGGGATTAGCCCTAAAACTAGGGGGGAAAGTAAGGGAGGGATTCTAAAGTGGCAGTTAAAAATATTTTGAAATAATTTTCCTTTGTCAAGCGGGTTCTAAAAATAAAGTAATACAGAAAAGTCCACCAGTACATATGCAGCACACATACAAAGCACATTATGTGTTACCAATCTTACATTCACACTTAACAATTCACATGAAAGCAAACTTTAAGTTGCTTCTTATATCTTCCAATTTGGAAGAAATCCATAGGATCATGTGTTTATTTATTTATTTTTATTTATTTTTCAGAATTTATATGCTGCCCTTCTCCCAAAGGACTCAGGATGGTGAACAGAGATTAAAACAAATAGTAATAAAAACCCCATTAAAACCAATTAAAACCCCAATAAATAATAAAACCAAGGATCGATTTAGCCCATTTGATGGAATAGCCAAGTCTTTAGCTCTTCCATTTTTAATGGAAGCAAGCAGGGTTTTTGTAACACATATTTATTTTATTTATTTATTTTATTAGATTTCTATACCGCCCTTCTCCCATGGGACATATATTACGGTGTTAGAGAGAGAGAACATGGTAGCTATATCTGCAAAGAACGATAAACCAAAATTATTCTTGTCATATTCACAAACTGCGTACAATCATGTGGAAGATCCTTTACTAATCTCTTTGGATGGAACTGACCCAAGCAATATTGAATCTGTCATCTGAAGTTGGACCTCTGCCTTGGTGTGTTGCTTGGAAGTCAAGCATCTTAAACTAAGCAAGCAGACTGTGTTAGGCAGAAGACATATATCTATTTTTACAGCAAGTAAAGTAAAATATGATCAGAAGGACTGTATATATAACCACATGACTTGTGAAAAATAAATGATAAACCCAGTTTCTTCGGACTTCTGAAGTTTATTTTTCTTGTATGAACAAAGCCAGACTATTTCTATTAAAGGATTTCAAATCACAGTATCTTTATACTAGGATCTGTCCCCAAAATCTAAAAATATCCCAATAGCTTATTTAAAATGCTGTAGCCAAGACAGCGTGTTTTGAAACCTAGAAGGGATGAATAAGAAAAACATAATCTGCCAGGCAGTACTGATTTTCTTAAGCATTCTATTTATGGCTGAAATTAGCTTGAGTTGAATCAATTTTATATATATGGATTCCCAGAGAGAGCATTAATCTCTGAAACTAGATAGATGATTTTATATAACACACACACATATACACACACACTTTGTGGTAATAGATAAGGACCAGGAGACAGCAGTGGTGATAGATGTAGTGGTGCCAAGTGAAAGCAACATCACTTGGAATATTAAAGGAGGAATATTAAAAGCTGCAGAAATACCAGGGGTCTGAAGGAGGAACTAGAGAGAAAGTGGTCCCAAATGGTAGTAGGATCACTTGAAGCTGTGACTCCTAAGCTGGGAGAATGGCTTCAATAGATCCCAGGAACAACATCGAAGCGCTCTGTCCAGAAAAGTACAGTACTAGGAACAGCTCAGATATTTTGCAGAACCCTCAAGCTCTCTAGAATAGCAAATGTCATGTCTGTATAGTTTTCATACATCTTGAGGATGGGTGGATAGCATAAATTGGCAGTGATAGTTTTGCTAGTGAAGAAAGACCCTGTGGAACAGAGATGTCACTGTTTTAAATCTGTTGGCGTTCATAGTGAATACTACATGTCAACTGTTGTAGATACACTGTTTTGTCTCTTGACTAATTTTGAGAAGATAAATAGGTTGGATCCAGCTAAGTAGAGATAAAAGGGACCATTAGGAAGTCGTGTACTGGATGGTCAAAACAACAAGGCAGTAGCAACTAATTTTCATTATTTCCAAGAAAACTACATGGTTGTGTCCATGACACCAGCAGGAGTCAAGATAGATTTGAAAAGAGAGTTTATTTTTGCACTACTGACAATGTTGTTTTTGAAAAGGATAGTTTTATATATTGTTAACTAATTTATATTGTTTATTTATTTAACAATATATACCCTGTTTCCCTGAAAATAAGACATCCCCTGATAATAAGCCCAATTGGGCTTTTGAGTGCATGCGCTAAAATAAGCCTCCCCCCGAAAATAAGCCCTCCCTGAAAATATTTAAATGCAGAGCTGGAAATCAGGTAAGACGGCAAGAGGAGCTCCATCTTGCTCCACGCGCCCCAAAATAATAAGACCTCCCTGAAAATAAGGCCAAGCTCTTATTTCGGGGTTCAAAAAAATATAAGACAGGGTCTTATTTTCAGGGAAACACAGTATGTACCTTCCAAATTTGAATGATTCTGAGCTGTATAAATAATATCAGAAACCATTGCAATGAAATAAAAATCAATTACATCAATTAAAATGATGCCCACAATTCCTCACTAAAGAACAAAGTCTGCTGAAACAAAAAAGTTTTTAGTACTTCATAAAAAGCCAAGAGGGTTAGAACTGGATGTCCCACAGAGGCAGTATAGTATGTTCCTTAAAGAGGGTGCCATTACAGAGAAGGCCTCCCTTTCAGCCTTCCTGCCCACTTTCACTTCCTAGATAGGATAGACAGGATCATGTTCATCATGGCAGCCCCTAATATATCCTACTTCAACAATATATAAAGCTTTATAGATAATATCCAGACTTTGAAATGGGCCGGGAAGCCTGCAGTTAATCTGTTTTCCATAACAGATTTGGGTTTCCTAAACGCAGGTTGTCACAGAATTATAATAATGTGGTGCCAAGTGAAGAGGGCGGGACGGCTGAAACGGATGTCTACATAAAGAACTTAACTTACATTAGCACATTCCCTCATTCTTCTATATTGAAGATTCGTAATATCAATAAAATTGGATCTGGAAATTTTTAAAAAGTTTTTCAGAATTTTCTTTTTCTATATTTTTGGCTACAATCTCACAATAATTTAAAAAGTGTATAGCTGAAATTGTGCAGATTGCTTTTATAAAATTAATATTTTATTCTCTTAAACTAATTCAGAACAGTTAGGATATGATTTCCATAAACTAGTTCATAACTTGCATAATGTAGTTAGTTAGTTGCTTTCTTTCTGTCTTAACATACATTTGGAGTAAAGTTGGTACATTTGAAATACAAGCCTGCTGATGACATCCATCTGAAACTGAAACACCTGTAATAGTTAACATGCCAGTAAAAGAGGCTAGAGATTTTTAAAAAGGTCAAAGAAAAATGTGGATTTTAAAATCAATATCCACTTTGCATGCTTTATCGAATAACTAAATATGGGCTTTTTTTCAGATGGGAAAATAAATTGGCCTTTAATAAATGCAATACCATGCTCACATCGAAGAGGATAATAGCCCTCCTGTAAGTATGATATACATAAATATGGCGTACAAAGACACATATACTATATGGAACAGCATGCTCTGAAATTCTGGAAACATTTCTTTATGTACCGTATCAAACTAGATCATCTTGATAGGTCTTAGTATTCAGAACTCCAGGTGTTGTGGAGGATTTTGTTTTCTTTAACATTTTGAGCTGAAGTCTTACTGCAGGTGTTATATTTCCAGCTGTCACAGATCATAGATTAAAAGCAAAGTCATGGAGACATTACATACAATTTTGAATCAGCTTAGTTCTGGCATCAAAATTAAATGCAATTTACGATTGGGAAAGCAAGATAATCTTGTGTGTTTCCCTTTTCTTCTCCTGTGATCACTTTCATTAGATTGGTCTCAGTTTGTCATCGCACCTAAATTCAAACAGATTGTGGTTAGCCTTACCTTTGGTTGCAAAAAGTGATCAATTTTAAGTTATTTAGGATTCCTGTCACAGAGCTCAGTTGGCTGAATATAATGATTAATTTACTTATGTTTGTGATCTAGCAACTTTGAGATTCATGTTTTATTTCTCATGTTTGCTTTCTTTATTGACTTAAAAGTTAATGTCTACTAAAGCTAATGGCATACTGTTAACATCACCAACAAAGTGTTAATATTATCATTAATTATTTAATTCATTGACTGGTAAAATGAGCATTAAAATGATTGTTGTGTGAAATCAAATTTCAATTGGTCTTTCCTTTTTTTTTAATTTTAGCATGCTAACATCATAAGGGCTGCAAAAAGACCAAATCTCTGTTCTCTTTGGATCTTCAAGCAGTATAAAGAAGTGGCTTCCTCATGACAACATGTCAGTGAAAGAACTCAGCCCCCGACATAGTTCAAAATCCCGCGTAGTGCAGCGGGCCTCTACTGTTGATGCTGCCTCTGATATGTCAGGTTTATCCTTGACAGGTGATTATCTGTTCCCTACCTGTGCTTTCCTAGTATTAATCTTTAACACTCTGTCTTAGGCCCAGTACCCTTCAATATATTCATCAATGATTTAGATGAGAGGATAGAAAGGGAACTCATTAAATATGTGGATGTTACCAAGCTAGCATGAATAGCCAACACTCCAAAAGATAGGCTTAAGATACAGAAGGATCTTGACAGACTTGGACATTGGGCCCTACCATTAAAATGAAATTCGATGATGAAAAAAGTAAGGGTCTACATTTAGGCAATAAACAGGTATAGTAAATAAACTATAAACATGTATAGGTGGTACCTGGCTCAATAGTAGTAATTGTGAGAGGGATCTTGGAGTCCTAGTGGACAATCACTTAACTATGGGCCAGCAGTATGGTGCAGCTTCCAAAAAAGCCAACACAGTCCTAGGATGTATTTATGGAGGGAGAGAATCAAGATCACATGAAATGTTAGCACCATTTTATAATGCCTTGGTAAGACCACACTTGGAATACTGCATCCAGTTTTGGTTGCCAGAATGTAAAAAAGATGTTGAGAATTTAGGGCAGGGGTCTCCAACATTGGCAACTTTAAGACTTGTGGACTTCAACTCCCAGT
>JANHZT010000778.1:201494-215918 GCA_032468215.1 Stegonotus admiraltiensis
GAAAAGGGCCCATTTGCCTACTTCCAGTGTGACCGGAAGTCCCGTTTTTTGCTGTCTCCAGCCTCCAGAGCCTTTCTAGGAGTCTGGGGAGGGCGAAAATGGGCCTCCACCCCCCGAGGTCCTCCGGAGGCAGGAAACAGCCTGTTTCCCTACTTCTGGTAGGCCCAGAAGGCCCGAAAATTAGCTGGCCAGCACACGCATGCGTGCCGGAGCTGAAGTCATGTGCCCACCAATGTGGCGCTGCGTGCCACAGGTTTGCCATCACAGGGCTATAGCAATTGTACAAAATATAATTCTGAATATTGGTTTGAGATACAGATGTCAGCGTTCAACCAAGGTGGAGGTTACATGTTTACTGTTAATTTTATATTTGTTCTTTTTCCTTTTCGTTTTTGTCTTGTGTGTAATTGTTGTTTTGTTGTTTTTATTCCATAGTTTACATTTTATCTTTGGGAAAAATAAAAAATAAATAAAATAAAACTCTGAATAAACTGGTTATTTGGCTAATAAGGAGGATATAAAATGTCACTCTTAAATGACCATGCATTTTTATGAAATAGGGATTCTGAAATTATATTTAACTGATTATGGTAATGGCTTTTGACTATTGTACACTATTGTTTATTTGATTTGTTGCAATATATGCATTAGTGGAATACAGTGTGCTTTTAATACTAAACACACTCTGTTGGTGTAAATAGTTTTTCTCAACTTTGGCAGCTTTAAGATCTGTGGACTTCAACTCCCAGAATTCCCCAGCCAGCCTGGGGAATTCAAGGAGTTGAAGTTCACCCATCTCAAAAATGCCAGGGATGAGAAACGCTGGTGCAGAGCACAAATTTGTGCTTTACCATTACAGACATCTCTTAACAGTCTCTTTTTGAGTCCTACAAATTGCCCATACATTACTGAAGCATCAAGGTTTACATTAAAAAATATTTGCAAATAAAACAGATACTCTTTTATGTTTCAGACATACCAGCTATTTTTGAATGACAATAAGAATGGCAATAAGAAATGCCATTAATTAGAACACATGCCAACATTTTACTCCAGTTGGCATGTTCTGAGTTTAAAATCTTTTCTTAAATTTCATCAATTTTGTGAAGAGATGCCTAACATATAGCTTGCTTATTATATTTAGAGTAACTAGGTAGTAATTGGGTGTGTTGGACCTACCAATTCTTTAACATTGACGACTGAACTATTTTATCTTTGGAAGATTATCTTGATAGTTTGGACATAGGACTGGGATCTCCATATTATCTTAAATTTTAAAACTGTAGGCACAGGTAGATCATTGGTGGTCGCATTACCATTTATTGATTGGAAAATGAGATTAAGACTCTCTTAAAGGAATGGCAGAAGGGCAGTCGGGGGGACTTAAATTCATTAGGGTATGTGCTGAATGTCTCATAAAAATAGCTATGTGTTCTATCAGTCAGCTATAAGTTTTTCTGTGGGGTCTTATAACATTGTAGATGACATCTACCATTTTGCATACTTTTTGTTTTCCTCATCTACTTGAGACAAACACAGCATTATTAAGAAGTATTAAAGCAATTAACATTTACCTAACATCATTTGGCTTTTGATATTTGCTAACAAATTAAGGCTAATTTTCTTTTGGTTTCTTTTTTTTTAGCAGTTTTGAGGAAAGTTGGTGAGTTTTCTATTTCTGAGCTTAGTAGCATAGCTTTCTTCCTTTTCTAAAGCATTAACGGGGTGTATTTTATGGTTGTAACCTGATTTTGCTAATTTGCTTCATTAAATAAATGTTTATTGAGGTATTTCATAGGCATGAATTTGTTATTTTCACCTGCATTATTTGCTTTATCAATGAACAGCTAACATTTAAAAACAACCTTTGGATTATACAAGATAATTTAAGAGAGAATTGGAAATATTAAATGTATAACTGCTCATCATTAAAAAACTAAAATAATCAAATACTGTTTGAATACTTTTCCTTTTAGGAAAAAGAGAAAACGATTTGATTGGGCTTAGTTTTAAGAAGTGTTTATTTGAAAAGGAGATAGTAGACACCAAGCTTATTTTGTTAAAAATTGCAGTGCTGAGGATCAAAATGCCTTCATATTATCTCATCTAGCCTAGAAGCCATTATCCTTATCATTCAGATATTTTTAGGTCAGTGGTATGATGTTGCTAAAACATCTAACCACATTACCAAGTGAGCATAGACATTAAAGGAAATTCTATCAGCTATGTTTAGACTGGTGAATAGATATTTCTACTATTTGTCCTAGGGGTGTGGCAAAGAGGCTAGTTGCAGTTTATGTGAATATATGACTCTCGCAGAGGCTGATTCATTCATTTTGTGCACACAAAGAGACTCATTTTTAAGATAAGGTATCAGCTTTTATACAAAACGTTTACATAGATTTGGATCAGATATGAACTAAAACTTTAATCCATGCACATGAATTGACAGTTATACTTCCAAGCATTAGATAATTGGCCTATGTATCCATGGAACTACACTGTTATGTTTGTAAGATTGTGATCTAGGGTCTTTAATAGCAAAAGTTGGACTGCTTTAGTCTACTTAATCCTAAATTTAAAAAGAAATAAAATTTTACCTTTGGTTGGGAGATGGATACAATTTTATTTTCCAGTTAAAAGCCAGTGAAGAATGATAGCTGTTCATTTGGGAGAATGGTCATGAGAAGCTAATTGAATTATTTCCTTTGATTCCAGCAAAAGATTTGCTTTGCTTCTTTTTTGAGAATGAGTCTAACACAAATAATGCTGCATGTAGTTTGCTACTGCATATAGATTGATTCTGCATGATGTCTCCCTTTCAAATAAGATGCATATATTGCTATAACGGTTGATAAAAATATTTAAAAGCCTGAGCCTTTAGATCTGTCCTTAAAATAAACAATCTGCATCACATTTTAAAGAAAACTTCTATAAAAATGTTGAAGTCCTTTTAAAAATAAAAAGACATACTTTTTCTGTTTTTTCCTTTTTTATTACAGTCTAAATCCTTTCCTCTAAAAATGTATTTTTCCAGATAGCTGAACAAAGCTTTGGTTAATAGCTTTTAAAGTATTAGCTAGATTCTTTCAAAGATAGATTTGAAATTTATTAAGAGGAAGAGATGTTGTTTCAAGACTCATAGTATCAAAAACATTTTGGACAATTCCCTGATTCAACTTTACATTGGAAGGCGATTCTGAAAACTTGCATTGTTTCTGAAGCATTGTTAAATGAAAGCATTCTGTTAAATAAATCTGTTTTGCTGTGAATGAACTGATAATGTGAAATTTGTAGTGGGACATGGAAGGAAGCTATCTGCCAAGAAAAAAGAATTAGATTCCCATTTTAACTTTTCCGGGTACATTGTGTGAACTACTAACTAAGCTGATAGCTCCCCAGCAACAATAGATGGTAGACCATATATCTGGATTTACAAAAACAAATCCAGATATAAGGAAGGGAAGGGAAGGGAAGGGAAGGGAAGGGAAGTCAAATAGCTAGGTCTTACTATAAATCTATCTTGAGTTACATTTGGCTCAGCTAGTCATCTAAAATAGTGCAAATCTGAGTTTATTAAGCAGGATTCTGACATTGGCAAGAAAAACAGAACCATATGAAACTTCAATCATCTTGAGCAATTTCACGGTTGTGGAAAGGATAATATAGCAGTAGTATTTTCTAAGATGAACCTGGAAATCTTTGAAGGCAAATGGGTCAGTCATCTGTTTGAATGAATAAATTATGCTTAGCCAAGGAATCAGATTAACAGGATTAATTCTGTTAATTCTGTATAATTCTGTTATTGCTGCATTGTTTGATTGGCAGTTTTCTGTTCCTTGTGTGGCCTCTCAGTAATCACATGGCATGTTTGATAAATACATCTTGTTCAAATGCTTTCATCATGTGCATCCCAAGATAGTTTGAATAAGATGGTTGCAATTTAGTAGATTGTCAGTCTTTGTACTTGGTGGCTTGATAGTTAGAACAAGATCCCAAACTAATATCTTCCACTATTTTTTAAAAATTACTCTTTTCCCCTTGTTGTCAGCACTTCAACCAATTCTCAGTCTATAATATACATACCGCAGGATATTATTCGAGCAAAGGAGATTATTGCACAGATCAATACCCTGAAAACTCAAGTTAGTTACTATGCAGAAAGACTTTCCAGAGCTGCCAAGGATAAATCAGCGAATGGACTTGAGAGAACACTTGCCATTTTGGCAGATAAGGTAGGAGATTTGTTCACCCTCCCCTATGTACCATTGAGATCCCTCTTTAACTTAATATTAACTGAATATTCTTATACTGTAATAATAGCAAAACATTTCGCAGTTTTGAATTTCCTTCTCTGTAGACCTGCCAAAATCTGAGAATTCTGAAAGGGCTACAAGAACTTCCCTTTATTTGGTCTATATTTAATAGTCAGTAATGAGCCCTAAACCTCTCTAACTTCAGGATATAAGATTTCTGTATTTTATTACACTTGATCTAATACATCCCATCCTGCTTTAAGTCCTATTGCTATAGCAGACTAGACCTGAGGCAAAAAAATTCTCCTCCAACCTTCATTTCTGTTCTTCAAATTGCTAATCAGTATTCTTTGGGGAAAAAATTTTTATGTCCCTGATCATTTTTTCAAGTAATGGTATCCGTCTCAGTGCCGACTGCTTCCTGCTAATCATGTTATATTTCCTTGCTGTACTGTAATTACATTCACATGACACTAAATTTAGTTTCTTTTAACAATAAGCCATAATTGGTGGGATCCATACAACATATTATCAAATGCAGGTTATATGCCACAATGTCTAGGTTATACAACATATTAAGCTAAGAAAGGTTATTACTTAGTGTGTTGTATGAATCAATTCATTGAATTCAAAATGAAATTAAATTCACAGTGAAATGCTATAGAAATAGTTCTAAAATAAACACCATAGAATATATGATAAATTCTATGGGGAGCTGTGTTCTCAATTGGCACTGTAATGGAAAGATTACGTGTCTGCCTCAATCAGTACCTAGATCACTAATCACATTAAAAAAACATCTTAGCAGGTTTTTAGTATGCTAAAATAACCTTTTTATTTGTTAAATTTTGTGCCTTAGCCATGTCCAGATTTGTTAAGAAAAGTGTACCTTGTATTAAACTGTTTTAATACATAAGTGACATAATTTTGGATTGTTACTTGGTTTGTTTACTTTACTGTACTTTAGTAGTGTTGGGATTGGATAGTAATAAAGAATGATATTATAAAATAGACATTGTTTGCAAATATTGTGTGTCATCTTTATCCTTTCTAGACCCGGCAGCTTGTCACTGTCTGTGACTGCAAGCTGTTGGCAAATTCAATTCACGCCCTGAATGCTGCAAGACCAGATTATATAGCTTCAAAGGCTTCTCCAACATCTACAGAAGGAGAACAAGTGGTGCTAAGAAATGACCAAGATACTTTGGTGGCCAGGTGGGCAGGAAGAAATAGCCGTTCTTCTCTACAGGTGGATTGGCACGAAGAAGAGTGGGTAGGCTGTTACCTTAAAATTCCATTCCTATACTACAGTGAATCTTAATTCAGACAATTCCTTTTTGTGAAATTACAGCTGCCAGGTATTTGATCGTATTTTGTGGGTTAGAGACTATGTTTAAAATGTTTTGAATGAGCAAAAGGCATGGTGGGCATTATTCAGTGATACACAGTGAAAGTAACATGGATTTTTGCATCTTTTTTCCTTTGTGCTATAAATACAGTGACCATATTTTCTTGGAAAAAAATGAAAGACAAATCTGAAAAAGAGACAACTCGGAAAGAGGTTCTCAAGAAATAAGTATTTAGGTTTGTAATTTTGCTTTACAAAGGAAAATTCAAGAGCAAAACCAAGAAAATAATCGTTAAATAAATCTAAAGGACAGTTTTCTGAAATAAAGGACTGTCCTTTATAAAAAAGGATTATGATCACTGTAGTTATAAATGATGTTAAGCCTGTTTTAGAGCCTGTGTTCCAATTGTCATATTTCTATTTTTAAAAAATTGGTAAAAATCCATGCAGCCAATTGTGGCAATCGTTTTTGGAAGGTGCTTTGATGCTTCTGGAGCCCTTAGTTTATTAATTCCGGCGGACTCTCTACAGATTACACTAAGTCATTATCTGACTTAAGTATAGTTTGTGGAATAAGTCGTTGGGTTCATATATAGTGAACCTAGGAACCACAACAGCTGAGGTCATGAAACTCTTGCAATAAACAAATGGCATGGTGACTTAAAGCAATCTGTGAATTCAGACCTTGGGTGTTCATTTCTTTTTCTCTACTTCTGTTTCTATTTTTTTGAGTTGCCAGTAAAAATGGAGCAGCTAAATTTATTTATTTGTTAAATTTATTTGCCGCCTATCTTGCTATGGAGTTAATTCTAGGTATCTTGGAGGTGTGATGATTTCCCAGTTATTATTTGGAAAGTAGTAAATGAACTGATAGTCTTTGCAGTTTTGTCCTGAAGAAAATAATATTATGTTATCCTGTTGCCCAATTAGATGGAAATGGTTAGTATGTTTCTTTATTTCTTTTTAATCGATGTGCATGCTTTCTACGAATTACTGAAAGTAGTGAAAATAGTGTTTTCAAAATATTATTTCAATATACTTCTTTCTTTCTTTTCATTATATTGGGCACACCAGTATGTCATTGATCCCTTTCTGTTTGTCCCTTCCCAGGAAAAAGTCTGGGTGAATGTTGATAAAAGTCTTGAATGCATTATCCAGAGGGTAGACAAGCTTCTCCAGAAAGAACGATTACAAAGTGATAGCTGTGAAGATGTTTTTCTGTGTGAAGTCAGCTGCTCTAGCAAGAAAGGTAAACAAGATACCCGTGCATACTGGATAAAGCCAGAGACCTTAAATGAAATCATCTCATCTTCATCATCCCCACCATCATCTTCATCCATTTCATCCTCTGCATGCCATTTTCCCAGAATCACAAGTGCGTATGACAGCCATGGCTTTTTGCTGTTGCCATTTTGTTCTGCTTCGTTGCATTTCTTAGCTCTTCCTTAATCATGATCCATGTATTGTAAGCATTTCTTGGCATACTAGGAACCTTCATTGAACAGTAAGGAATGAGAGAACCATGGTCTTTTTGTTGTATTTCCATTTTGAATTTTCAGACCATTTCCTAAAAAGGATTAAATAGGGAGTGCTTCTAATCACTCTCCAAAAAGCTATAGTAGAAGTTTGATTTTCTATGGAGATTCTTAATAATCCAGGTCATGGTTGTCCCAAAGGTGCTTTCTCCAAAAGGCAACTGGATTTTCTTGGGTTTTTTTTTCCTTTAAAAACATTTCACTTCTCATTCAAGAAGCTTCTTCAGTTCAGAAGTTCAGAACTGAAGAAGCTTCTTGGCTAAGAAGTGAAATGTTTTCAAAGAAGAAAACCCCTAAAAAATCCAGTTGCCTTTTGGAAAAAGTATCTTTGGGAGTAAAAGCTAGCTAGATTATTTTATCAGAAGTACATAACATGGTGCTAGTAGGCACCACTGTGCCTGTAGACATTAATCTTTTCACCTACCAAGTTCCATTCCATGCCTTAATTAATTTTCTTTATATTCTTGAAATTAAAAAAATAAAGAAGTCCAGACTCTAATTTCAGTATCTATAAAAATGTCTGACGGCCTTGCATATACCTGAAGATAGAAAAATTACCCAGGGATATTTTCAGAAGTACGTTTATCTCCTAATTAAGAAACCAACTGATTATTTCAAATTAGTTGATATTTTAGAATACTTTCATATATTATGTGGCATACTTTCTATGGGCAAAGACTGGTATTTTGTTTCCTCTATTGCGGATGGAAGTAAGACACTGAGGCAGGAACATGGTTTGTTTCAAGCCACCTAGTAAGTACTTGGTTAGGTTGAAGACCTTTAGCGCTGCAATATGTTTCAGAGACCAGAGGTATTCATACTGTACAACATTTATGTGTGTGTATGAACATATGTATTACTATGCCTTTTCAGCAAGATGACCAAAGCAACATAAAAGAAGTAAAAGACATTAAAATATACATAGAAATACAAATCGTGCAAGAAAGGAATATGTTTCTTCTGTGCGTAGAACAAAGACCTTGTGACTTGGAAATTGAGCTGGACCATTCTGGGACAGAGCTTTGCAGTCTGGCAAAACAAAAACTTCTTGGTGATTCAGGGTTTGAGCTGAACTCTAGAGGAGTCTTAAAGTGCAAGTAGGGAAAGGCTGGTGCACCTTGCTTCTCTCTCCCCTCCCTTTCCAAGTGGCCTAGACACCTGTCCCTCCAGTGATATTATCACTCCTTCATTCCCCTACCTCCATTTAGCTGTGTGCCACCAGTAACCCCACTGTGCTTTAGATCAGGGGTCTCCAACCATGACAACTTTAATACTTCAATTCCCAGAGTTCCTCAGCCAGCAAAGCTGAAGTCTTAAAGTTGCCAAAGGTGGAGACCCTTGCTTTAGATGACTCCAACTGGCTATGCTTCCTCGACCTCCCATCTTCCTGCACCTTCTTTTCACTTGTCTCCCACTGCTAGCTACACAGCACCATCATCACATTGCATTACAAAACCAACCACCCCAACTGCCCTTTCACATCTCTCCACACCTTGTCGTATAACCTCTTCTTCATCATTGTGAATGATCCATTTGACCACCCTTTCCTATCATATCTCTGTGCTTTTCTTTCTTCTATCTCCTTTTGACTGCTGCTACCACCTAGGGGTTTCCCTTTTTTCATTCTCCCCACCCTAGAACACTTCTGCCTGCAACACAGGTGGTGTTTTAGGTGCCTGTAGAACTCAAAATATGCAGGGTCTGTATGTATACCAAGATCAAATAAATATTTTGTTCATTGGATGGTTTGTCCACAGAATGTATTGACCATCCATCATAAAAATTACAGTAACATGAAAACATTTAAAAATTTGGTTGCAGTAATTCTACAGATCTCCATAGAGTCCAAACAAATTCATAGTGGGAAAAGTAATCCTTTCCAATTATAGTAACTTCAGGCCTGTTATAGGCCAAAATTATTGTCTTAAAGTGGGCATGGAAAGCAAATCGCAAGCCCTGTAGGTGTTTCAAATACCTGTAGGTATTTGCCCTTTTTGGACATGTAAAGGATATGAGTGTGGTTCTTCTCACATTTGAAAGAGGAACATTTTTGCAGTCCACAGGGCAGGATTTATATGTGAGTGTTGTGACTCTAATCTCACTCAAGTCTCATTCTAGAGTGAAAACTACCATCTAAGCAGGGGTGGGATTCTACCGGTTAGGACCAGTTCGGGTGAACCGGTAGCTCTGACGATCAGCTGGTAGTGAACCACCCGATGATCAGATGGGCCCATCTGCCTGCCTGCGCTGTTTTCCTACCTTTATCTTCTCAGCTGATTTACGCGGCAGAGCAGATTGCTGCGCCTCAGCTGTGTTTCTCCTCCGAAGAAACACGAAAGTGAATATTTCTTCAAACTGTGCATGAAGCACGCAAAGTGCGCAATCACCAAATTGGTTGTTAAACAGGGAGGATCCCACCACTGCATCTAAACATTTCTTTAATTAATTTGATTCTTTAAGTGAGTCTTCCTTGAGATGTGCAGACAAACCTGTAATTCCTCTATCAAACATGGCTCTTGGATCTATTTGCTGGGTGTTATGGGACTTGAAATTTAAGATAACTGGACTGCACCACTTAGGGAAAGACTGTTTTAGGCCAATACTATGTGTAGCAGTTCCAGATATAGGTATCATGCAAATACAAATAGTTGTATTTGAAGGTTTAGGAATCCCTGATCAAAGATAATGATCAGGAATTCCCAGACTTTGAAAATGTTTTGAAAATCGATGGGAAGATCTTCAAATACAACACTTGCAAGGAGACTTAAGAATATTGCTGAGCTACAAGAGTACTACAAGGAAGAATAGGGAAAATCCAAAGAGAAATAAATGCGCATAAAAACTAAATATATACTTAAATTTGCAGAAATATGCCATTTCTAATTTTGTACTGGGTAGGTAGAGGCTGTATCAACTTTTGCTTACTTAGAGATTCTCTGAAACATACAGTTTGCTCAGAGGTATTTAACCTTTTGCATACAAACCTATCTGGGAAACCTGATTAAATAATATTTAAAACACAGTTAAAAATTGATCAATTAATAGCACTTACATGTTTGTTACAAAAACACTAGTATTATTCTAAAGCGGTGATCATCTGCAAATCTACTTCCCTAATTGCTAGTCATGTTCTATAAGTAGTGCAGAGTATGTTCATACTGGAATATGAATAATACATAACATTATATATAAATGTTTCAGAATGTAAAGTAAGAATGTATTGTATTCCATGTGCTTGCTTGACATTTCAAAATAATTTTTACAACACCTATAGTCTTATATTGTCTCTTCATTATGTTTCCTAACAACAGTTTTTTATGTTTGTGATTTCACAATAAATTATTATTTAAAATAGTAAAATCACATTATTATCTGAAATAACTGAGATGCCTCTTTTAATTTATTAATATACAACAGGACATGCATGGTTTATTCAGAATTCTAGTTACTACTTTAAGTTTATATATGTTAAGCACTAGCAAAGTGGAAGAATGAATAATGTATTATGTATGTGCAAATAGCTATTATATTAAAATTTTAATACACATTCTGATTTCATTGTGAAGGTGTGCAAAATATAGGCATAATCCGATGACATCAGATTAATAAAGGCAATTTATAAAATGAATCTCATATATTAGATAGGTAATGAGAAAAATAATCCCACCCAACTAGAGCAGTATCAAATATACAGTATTAGGTCATGGAATATTTTTACATCAAATATTTCTTGATACTGTCCTGTTTGATAACCATTGAAATAATGGATTGATACAGTCAGTGTCACATTTATGCTGATGTGTATTAAGATTGAAAGTTTCCCCCCCCAGTAAGTATTTTAATCTATAATCAGTGCATACGAAAATATTAGAGTAACATCACATTCTAAGCCAGGAGATTTTTAACTTGATTACTTACACAGCTGAAGTCATGGTAGGCAGTGTTTATTTTTAAAAACACACCAGTGAGAAGATTAGGAAGAGAATGCAGAGTCACATTTTAAACCCTATAGGATTTTTTTTTAAGCGTGAATTGCATAAGGGTGTAATGCTTATAATATGACATTGTAAAAATCAGCATGACAGCAGAATCATTAGAACAATAAACATTTTCTAAGTTTTTAGTGTTGCCTATTATTAGAATACTATTTCTATTCTAGTTGCAGGTATGCTATAAAATTACAGAATTAAATTCAGCGGCTGGAACTAGACATAAACTAACATATTTTTGTCTCTCTCTCTGTAACAATATTTTCCAGTGCTAAATGTATAATGCAATATCACTTGTGGAATGTTTTCCTGCTTTTCCTGTAAGTGACAGCCGAACCTTTATTAAAAGGTTCATTAAAAACCAAACAAAAAATATTCTCTTATGAAAGAAGATAAGATGCTGACCTTAATGTTTTTCCATCATAGAAAGTTCCAGCCTGAATTTCTTGCACTTATCCTCACCTCCATTCTCCATCCACAGAACAACCCTAAGGAACTTGTCATATAATATGAAGATATCTAGGTGTCTGTCTATCTATCGTGGTATAGAATAATGAAATGGTTAAAGTGCTGGAGTAGGAGTAGGGAAGCCCAGGTCCTATCCTCCTTAGGTACAGAAGCTGGCTAGGCCAGTCACTCAGCCCTGGACCCAGAAGTTAAAAAAGATTTCTTTACCAACCTGCACTGGACCAGCATGGTAGATTGGGATCCATTACCATCTACTTCCGTGGATTGATTCTGGTGGATTATTATCACTTAAACATTAGGCTTTTATTTTCTTGGTGTAAACTAATTTCAGACCTTTGGAATCATAGTTCAAGGGTACAGAAGAGGAGACGGAAATATATACCATATTTTTCAGAGTATAAGACACACCTTCCCCCCCCCAAAAAAAGAGGGTGAAAATCTGGGTGTGTCTTATACTCTGAATGTAGCCCCGACCAGCTTCTCAAACAGAGGTTTCAGAGGCTGAAAAAAGTATCAGAAAAGAAGCTTCAGAACAGAAGTCCCCAAACAGAGCTTCAGAGGCTTTTTTTCTGAAGCTGTTTCGGAGGCTTACAGAGGCAGGGAAAAAGTTTTCTCTGAAACAGAGTTTCAGAAGTTTCAGAGGCAGAAAAAGAAGGCAAAAAAAAAAAAAAAGCAAGGCACAGAGCTCACAACCAAGGAACCTGTTGCTAAAATTCACCTCTGGGAACAGCTGATTGGGGGTATTCTGGGAGGCCGATCCTCCTGCCAATCAGCTTTTTTCTTATTTTCCTCCCCAAAAACTAAGGTGTGTCTAATACTCCGATGCATCTTATACTCCGAAAAATACGGTAATGGTCATGTAAATTCTGCTGGACTTAAGTTCTTCTGTTATTTGTGACAGAGTTGTTTATTGTTATTGTTGTTAGTCGCGAAGTTGTTCCCCACTCATCGTGACCCCATGGACAACGTTCCCACAGGCCTTCCTATCCCCTACCATCCCCCGGAGTCCATTTAAGGTCGCGCCGACTGCTTCAGTGACTCCATTCAGCCACCTCATTCTCTGATTTGTCCCGTTCTTCTTTTGCCCTCAATCGTTTCCAGCATTAGGCTCTTCTCCAGTGAATCCTTCCTTCTCTTTAGGTGGCCAAGTATTTGAGTTTCATCTCCAGGATCTGGCCTTCTAAAGAGCAGTCAGGGTTGATCTCTAGGATTGACCGGTTTGATTGCCTTGCAGTCCAAGGGACACGCAGGAGTCTTCTCCAGCACCATAGTTCAAAGGCCTCAATTCTTTGGCGCTCAGCCTTCCTTATGGTCCAGTTTTCATAGTGACAGAGCTTGGGTCCTATTACCAGTAACTGCACTAAAAACACCCACATTTTGAGACAAAAATTTCAGCAAACTATAAACTCAAAAATCATTCAGTTAGAGTGAAAGAACAGACAATAAAATCAATTAAACTATATTAATAAATTTCCATAAATGTATTTCTTGCTGAAAGTTGTAAACAATTTTTTAACATTGGAGAAGAATGTAAAACATACATAAAAGCTGGCAAAAATGATGTGATGGGTTGCCAGTTGTACTGTTCAATAGAGCCTGAATGAAGGCTATTTGAAACGAAAGTGAATTTCTCATTGAATTAACATTTCCAAGAAAGTTTGCTTTCCATTTTTTTTTCTGGTGAATTTTCTTCACAAACACACCATATTTATTCTTTACATTTTTAACTGTACCCATTAAATATTTCAGGTGCACACCTTTAAAATGTCTTTGTGCATATTTGGGTTGTTTGGTACACCCCAAATAGTTGGTATTCTGCTATTCTATTTAATAGCTTCTAATGCAAGCCATGAAGCTGATGGCTCAAACTCTATAGGCTGTACTAGATAAGGCCCAAAATGATACACCTGTATTTTTCCCAGTTTCTAGGTGCTTCCGTGAATTGGTAGCACAGGGATTTTGGTCCTCCTACCAGCAGGTGTAGTGTGTTTTAAGCAGAAAAGAGGATCTTGAAAGAGGCTACAGCAGGAAGAAGCTACCATGCGTTTTCTTTCATTGCAAGAAATTTATAGCAGGCTGCATGTCAGTGATGAATGAGCTTATTCAAACAGTGGACAAGACTAGAAGCAACATGAGTTGAGTCACCTATTTGCTGTTTTTCTCACAACCCATTTTTTTCCTCTCTCTGCTAATTCTCTCCTTCTCCTTGCCTTTTCCCTACAGAGCAGTTGTGATATATTGTTCTTACTTGGATTTTTTTGCAGAAGGCTTTTGAAAAAGTTTCAGGACACGTGCATCCCTACAACCATAGATGGCTCACTCCTATATAAATTGATACCCCTCCCCAAATATTTGAGACTGCTTGTGCTAAGCATTTCAGTTGCTTATCTTTAAAATGTGTTGCTGCCCCTTAATCATGCATGTTACACCTCCATTTTTATGCAGATTGCAGTCCTACTCCTGAAGAATCCAATCCAGGTATGTATATTTTCCCCCTCCATTCATCGTATAGGTATTTGAAAAAATGGGGTGGTGGTGGTGGTGGTAAGGAATGACTATCTTAATTTAACATCTTTTGCTGATTATACATTTTCTACTACATTGACTTTTGAGGGAGGGAGGGAGACTATCCCTTTTTCTCACAAAATAAACTGTGCATAATAATATCTTGATGATCACTCAGTCTAAATTCTATCTGTCTGTCCGTCCGTCTGCCCGTCCGTCCGTCTGCCCATCCATCCATCCATCCATCCATCCATCCATTTTATCTATCTATCTATCTATCTATCTATCTATCTATCTATCTATCTATCCATCCATCCATCCAC
>JANHZT010000778.1:227913-244606 GCA_032468215.1 Stegonotus admiraltiensis
GTAGCCATTGTTTTTTCTGCAGTTCTAATTATCCTCTGAAGTCTGTGTCTGTCTTGTTGGGTTGCAGAGCCAAACCATTCTATCGTGGCATGATTTCCTCCAGGATTAGCAAAATTTTAGGTTCTGGGCACTGTTGCATAAATTCATTCTGGGCATCAGAAAATAGAATCAAATTAAAAATGGCTACAATCTTGTAAGATTTCGACCATTTTTAATATTTCTAACTGATCAGAATTCTGGAGATTATTTAAAGGGCTTCAGGATTATATGTGATTTATGTGAAAAGGAAATAGAACAGGACTAAATTTGATGTGAGGAAGAAGCCAGTAAAAAACAAATTATGTCTGAAAATGGACTAGGTAAGGTTGAGGCCTGCTCAGAAGATTTCCCCAATCTGTCCCAATGGGAAACCCAGATGGGCAAAGCCTTGGAATGCTGATGACAGCTTCAGTCTAAGGCCCCTCCCTCCTGTCATGTGACTCATAGTGGAATGTATGCCGCTTGCTCTGTACTTTGCATTGCGTATATATACACAAACCACAACACAATACAGAAGAAATACAGGAAAAGTAGAAACATGTTTAGACACTCATGTACTGTATATAGGAAATGCATATGCAGAACCTTTGGGGAAATATGCATATGCAGAACTTTTGGGGAAATATACAGATGCAGATGCAACCCATTACTTTATTACACAAAGATAAAGGCAAAAGCACCAATGGTCATTGTTCATAAAGGAGGTGGCAAGAATTCCAGAAGCCATGCTTTTTCTACTTCGTTGGTTTTCATGTTAAAAGTACATTTATTTGATTATTATAATATTTGATTATTTATATCCAACTTTTATTAGTTTTACAAATAATTCAAGGTGGCGAACATATCCAAAACACCTTCCTCCTTCTATTTTCCCCACAACAACCACCCTGTGAGGTGAGTTGGGCTGAGAGTAACTGACCCAAAGTCATCCAGCTGGCTTTCATGGCTATGGCGGGACTAGAACTTGCAGTCTCCTGCTTAAACCACTAAACCAAACTGGCTTTCCATATGTCTCTACGTCAGTGGTGGGTTGCTACCGGTTTGCCCTGGATTGGATGAACTGGTAGTGGCAGCGGCGAGAGGCTCTGCCCACCCACCTGGACGTCTCTGCACATGCGCAAAGCATTGCACGCACACACTTGAACCGGTAGCGACGGGATTTGAAACACACTACTGCTCTACATATATCATAATTGTGTAGTTTCTGTAGATATCTCAAGAAATGTTAGAAGTATCTCATTGGCAGCCCCTAATTTAAAAAGAAAATTAAACTATTGACACTGTTGCCAGCTTGACTGCCCTAGAAGAAGTCTGCCCATTTTCTATTGAGGGTGCTATTACCAGTTGCCTTGCTCTGCATAGAAATAGCAATGAGGGGCACTGAGGATTGCAGTGCTATAGCTTGACCAGTGAGGTTCACAAGAGAGTTAAAAATTTACAAGAAACTGGGCATGACATTGATGTATGTAGAAAAGGGATGGAGCATGCATCATGAAGTTATATCCACCATTCTGTAGATTTTGACACTTGAAAACCCATATTCCATGGCTGAAGAAGGCAATCTGGGCTCTACTGATCAGGTTTTTTTTTGTTCAGTGGGCCCAATAAATATGGCATGTATTGAAAATTGTCCTCCAATATCTGTAGAGCATATCTGTATCTAACTAACTAATGACAATAGGTGGTGGAGGAGGAAGAAGACGAAGAAGGAGAAGAAGAAGATATTGAAGTGATGGATAGCTTTTGCTTTTTAGCATCATCCATGAACAGTAAAGGAACAAGCAGATATGAAATATGCCACAAACTAGGATTCGGTAGAGCAGTCTTGAAAGGCTTAAAATATATTCAAATGCCGTGATATGTCTATACCTACAAAGATCAGAGTCATGCAAGCCATGGTGTTCCCTGTGTCACTCTGTGAAAACAAAAGTTGAGATTTAAACAAGTAACGTAGGTAGAGTATTGACACCCTTAAACTTTGATTTTGGAGAAGATTCCTGAGAATACTGTGGACAGCCAAGAACACAGATCAATGGGTTACTGAACAAATCATCTCAGAGTTCTCACTCTGAGGCACAAATGACCAGGCTCCAATTCTCCTACTTCAAACACATTCTGTGAAGTCCCAGCTTTCTGGAAGAGACTCTAATGCTGGGAAAGATGCAAGCAAAGAGAAGAGCAGGGCAACTACCAGCAAGGCATGATACGGGTCCCATCAGCCAAGATGTGTCAGCTGGCAGGAAGCTGCCTTTTTCTGCTATAATCTCTCTCATCTGGAAGGTTCTCCCTCCAAAAATAGACTGTATGAATGTATGTATGTATGAATGAATACAGGTGGATGAACTTAGTTATAGTAATGATGAGTACACTATTGAGAGATTTGAAAGAATATGCTAGGGACAGTTCATCACAGAAAAGATGTGGTTGCTAGGATTCAAACACAATTTGACAGCACATAATCATACCTAAAATAATTAAAGACTGACTATAGATTCTACATTTCTTGAATTCTAATCTCATTCCAGTGTTAGCTATGAAATTCTCCTAGTAATTCTGGGGTAATACTGTATCTATATATTTGTCCTGAGCTATTTATTTATTTTATTTTATTAAATTTATATGCCGCCCTTCTCCCGTAGGACTCGGGGCGGCGCACAGAATAAAGACATATAACAGTAAGAAATCCTAAAACCAGCCAATATAAAATCCCAAGCAAAATAAAATCTCGTAGCAGATCAGGGAAATTGCTGAAATATGTGGAACTAATACCAAGTATTCTTTTTTCCAGATTTGCCGCAGACTAAATGGTGTTCGGTTTACAAGCTGTAAAAGTGCCAAGGATCGGACTGCCATGTCGGTGACCCTGGAGCAATGTCTCATATTGCAACATGAACATGGAATGGCTCCACAGGTCTTCACTCAGGCCCTGGAGTGCATGAGGAGGTAAGAAGAGATCTAGTTTGCTTGCGCTTACTTGTTTCTATCCCGGAGCCCTGTAAACTGCAGATGAGTATTCAATACTATACGATTCAGCTTTTTCTTTACACATATAATTGTCATTGCTGAGTACTCTGAGATCCAGACTTTGAAATCATTTAAACCGTCTCCTTGGAATTGAGATATAAAGGACGAAATTGCTAAGCATGTAGATCTTTCTGCTTTACTGCTATGAAAGCTTCGTAACTAACATTGTCAAGGCTGCTGTTTTCCTTGGAAGTGAAAATGCAGAATTATCAACTGAATTAAGGAAAAACATCTGCAGGTTGCATTGGTTTCCTATGCTTACTCCTCAGGCAATAGTTTGCCCGTTCAGCGAATTGCCATTATGAATGTTTCATGATACAGCAAACAACTCCATTACAATCTGCTGTGTGGTCATATCAGTTTAATCTGCTTTCTGAAGCAGCTGACATATTCACAGATTTCAGTTTCTGTTTTAAATAAAAATCCAGTACATTATTTCAAGCACTGCTGAAAAGCTCCAGTTTTACATATGAAGCAAGAAAGGATAAGAAATCCAGATTTAGTGTTTAATCATAGTTTAACTTGTCTATAGAGTTTTGCTTTCAACATTCACTTTTGCTGAATGTAAATGTTCTGTATGTCTTCTCACAAGCTCTCACAAATGTTCAATTCTCTTATCCTTTCTATATGTTTTTGCTATTTGACCCTTTCTAAACCTTCAATGGTTTATTATTTTTAAAACCTACTTGCAATGTCATCTTACTTTAGCAAATGTTTTCTAATTCCATAAATCCTATCTAGCAATTACATAATTCCATGAAGTACAACTGCAATTGTTTCACATTGAACCAGCAGTTTAAGAATATAGTATATTTAATATAAGAGAAAGTATTTTCAAGTTAGTTCTTATCATTTCATTAATTGTTCTTCTGATAACATTCACTACATAGTGATCTAATATGGATCGCATCAAGGACCAGTTGTATTAAACAAACATTTTAGCTTATACCATCCTGAGAAAAAGTTATCATGTTGTTGTGCTTTGAGCATTTAGGAAATAAAACTATAGAATTGATGTGGATGATGCTACATAGTAGACTAATAGTAGGAAATCTATTTTTATTTGCTTATTACAAAATAATTTCTACATTTTGGCATTATTTTACAACAAAGCGATTTTTTTCTCGCAATACAGACATTGCATTGATAATACAAAAATTAAAATTGAAGCAAGGGAATAATCTTTTGTTGATCTGAGTTTGAAAAAGCTGTTTGGCAGTCAATATTTCTTCTGTAGAATTTCAATTTAACATCTTTTAATAAAATGTTTTTAAAATAGATGCTAATTTTCTAAAACATTCATTGAAAACCTCAAAATAAATGCTTCATGTAGTTTATCTTTCCTAAGATATTTTTCTACAGACCTAATTCTTCAATTTCCCCCCCCCTGCCTTTTGGTACACATGATACCATATCTTTATTTCTGAAAACGTCAAATAACAAAGTGAATAAAGTCAGAATCAGGGACCAAAGTGGATAGATTTACTTTTTTAAACTTTTAAGCTCTCCACCCATTCTTCAAGTATATTTTAGCCTGGGAAATAGGCCATCTATGTGGTTTATTTTAGTTCTTAAGCCACTGAACTAATGCCATGGATTTTAAGAAATAGCTTTTACCTAGCTACTTCAGGAGAAGATTTTCACTACATTAATAGTTGAATTAATTCAATATACCCGGCATTGAAGCATTCTTGAAAGGGTCAAATATCACAATGGTTATTCATGTTCAGTTTGCTTTTCAGAGTTCCCTTTCTTTGCAGCATGTGGAAAGCATGGCACAGCCGCATGGAACATCGCTTAGCCAAATGAGAAAAATGAACATGGAAAACCATTCTAGTTTGACATACATGTATTTATTTTCAGTAGACTACAGTATTCTTTCTTATTTTCTCTTTTTTATTCTCTTTCTCTCTCCTTTATTCTGTAATTGCGCCTTTTATTATTATTTTGAAAAATTGGCATATTTCCTTATTTTTCCTCACACATTCTACTTTCTGTTGTGAATTTTTCAAAGTTTATTTTCTTTCCTGTTCCTGAACCAATTTTTTTCTCTTTTATTTTGCCATCTTGATTCTCTTTTTATCTTTTGATACATACATTGCATGTCTGTGGTTTTGTTTTTTTCTGTTTCTTTTCTCCCCAAATCTCTTCCTTTTCACAGTATTGGAACACGGGAGGTAGTCATCCAGAAGAACTTGTGTGGCCTGGTGCCCCTCCGGGATTTCAGGCTAGATCCCAGTCTTCTTTACTCTATTCCTTTATTAGCTCTAAGCCCCAATTTACTGATTGTGTGGCTGTTTCTGAGCATTGCATACTTGGTGGCTAAATTACGTTGCAAATGAAGTAAAACAAACAAGCAAAAATCCAGTAAAGTGCCAGAATATATATTGCCACCTGGTACTGATTTGTCAAAAAACGTCTCATAGCATTGTTACCAAGAATAATGATTAGTATGCCTTACAATTTTGTTTCTATTGTACTAAACTTGTAAAATACACATCTGATTCTTTTATGAAAAGGAATTGTATTGAGTGCTTACACTGTCATTGAGCTTCCAGTGCTTGTAATGTAAGTCCAACAGCTGCCTGTTACCTCAGTGATTTAATCAACCTGAAGATTAGTTTCTGTATCATCTATTTTAGGCATTCAAATCCACCTCCCCTCCATTTCTTTATAACTACATACAGCTTTGTTTCACATGTTTCTTGTTATCCAGAGAAAGAAACTGTCTAAAAAAATTTCTAATGTTTTTGTATATCCTAAAAAGTGTCAGTCTTGCTTTTCATATTTAAGTGATAAGGGGAAAAAAGGGGGGCTTTGTAACATTTATCTACACATCTGTCTAAGGCATCTTTCTACTTTGATTTACAAGCATCACTTCTACAGTGTTATAATCATCAATACTTAAAACTGTGGAGTTAATTTTCTCATAAATATGTTGCAACACATTATGCCCTTTAAAATGAACTTGAAAGTAGTATGCTGCACACAATATATAGAGTCAGTATATTTATATATTTACTTTCTTACTGCATCAAAAAAAGAAAGAATATATGGAAAGAGTAAGCTTAACAATCATCTAATTCCATTCAAATCATTGGAAAAGTATTTTTATAATCTGTGTGATACAATGCTATCACATGTTAATTAATATTTACATTAAATATTGCCATAAAATGCACTAATAGCTCTTTTGGGTTAATATTAAACTTTAAATCTTAAGGTATGTGAAAGATGCAAATGCGTTTTAGTGATATCCTGAATCCTAATCATTCAATTTGTAATAGAATTATCTTAATTTCTATCATTATATTTATTCACCCAAAACAAAGATGTATATATTCCCATCCCGATAGCATTTATAAATAACATCAATGTATGTTTTAGGAACATCTATAGATAGACAGGTAGACAGGTAGACAGGTAGGTAGGTAGGTAGGTAGGTAGGTAGGTAGGTAGATAGATAGATAGATAGATAGATAGATAGATAGATAGATAGATAGATAGATAGATAGATAGATGTAACTATTGGGTATTAAAAAAGCAGCTCCAAGGCTTGTAAATAAAATTCTTTAATATTTGGTTGTGCTACATCCTGTTTATCTGATCTGTTGCATCACATCAATTGTATTGCAAAGATAAGACGTAGATGCATTCTTGAACGGATTGATTTGGATCTTGACAGAGTAGCACAGTAGCTGCTTTCCTGGCAGGTATTCTGTTGCAGTGAAAGGTATAGGGCTCAGTTATACTAGGTATTTGTTTCACTTGCCAGCAGCAGGGTAGATAATGAAAGTATGAGACACTTCCTGTAGATGTCACACAATAATGTTCAATTTGTAAATTGAACCACAATTTTATTTTATTTTTTAAATTAAACCACAATAGCTACATCTTGGTAACTAACAAGTCCTTTGACAAATTTATTAGCAATATATTGATCATTTTATGCCAAATCTAAGCATGCTCTATGGCATATTCACATCATAATCTTTTCCATACCACCATTTCCTTTGCTTATCCAACAAGATCACTTATTCCAAATGTAGGCTTTGATCACTGCATGCATCTGTGTGGCCTCGCAAATGAAAATAAGTAGCCCTTAAGTTCTCAATCACACCTATTTTCCCAAGACAATAGAATTCAGTACATAAATGCAGTCTTGGGTTTGACAAAGTAATGCTGGGTTGACAAATAGCCAGCTCACCAAGGAAAACATCCAAGTAAGAATTTTCTATGTAGGGAATGTAGTTCTTACTGAGATGCACAAATTATTTCAATACATTTGAATACATTTGGGAGGCTGGTTTGAAAAACTCAGCTGTCCTGCCTTATATTGTGGCATTAAATATACTAGAGTGCTTTAGATTTAAAATTGTATGTGACTTTATGTATAGGGGTGTGTACGTATGTATATATACATGCAAACACATCACAAGTTATTAAATCAAGAAATACATGAATCTTTATTTCATGCATTTCCTCTCATAAGTCTGGAGAGTTTTGTTTAAAACATGCCCGGTGGTAGAAATGATGCTGAAACCAAATATATAAATAGTTGTCACTACATACAATAAGTACACCAAATAATCGACTATTTAACCCATACATTTAAAACATAATGAAATCAGTTAGACCTAGTAATGTAAGAATATAAGTGTGATCCATAAAAGATAATGCAAATTAAAGTCTTTTATTTATATTTGTATAATAAATATCAGCAAAACATACCCAGGAAATCAATACAATATTTTAAAATCTTATTTGACTAGAATTTTCATTGTTCTGATAATTGGACTAGGTTATTATAAATTGATATCCCAGTGCATATTGGAAACAAAACTGTTGTAGTTAACGCTCAGAGCATGTTCCGTGTTGCTGTCCTTAGTTGTCAACTTACAAATAAATAATATCTCAGTCATGTTTGTATACTTTTGTCTTCTGCTTCTGTAGCTTTCATTTTCCTTTGTCATCTCCTGTTTAGAAAAACCAAAGAAGGAAACTTGGAAAGTATATTTTGAGAATTCAAATTACTTATGTAATTATGTATATGTATGTATATCTAATAATAATGGCTTTTGCAATAGAGTTCAATCTTGCTGAGTGAAAGTGTGCAATAGATTTCAGAGCCAAACTGAAAATGCTGCGATAAACCTCCTGCGGTAACATTTCTTCTCCTGTGCCAAAATCTTCCGGAAGTGATGTTATTACTGCCAATATGTTCCCTGTGATTCAGAGAAGGAGCTGGCAGACTTGCCTACTCTATATCCTCTTTTCCTCAAAAAAATAAAATAAAAATGCATTGTTGCTTGCTTAGATTGCAAATGTAGCTGTTAACAGTCCATGTGGCATTTATGTACACCATCAATGGCCCATTATTTAATTATGAATTCAAATATTTTACTGAAATGAAATAGCTAACTCCTTTCATTTTAATTAAAATACTGGAAATTTTGTTTTTGTTTTACTGCTGTCATTTTTTTTTCCTTTTCTGTGCTTGTCTTTTTCCCCAGTGAGGGCTGTCGAAGAGAAAATACAATGAAGAATGTTGGATGTCGCAAATATGCATTTAATTCCTTGCAGCTGAAGGCTTTCCCCAAGTATTACAGGCCTCCTGAAGGAACTTATGGAAAAGTTGACTCATAGGATTACGGTGTCTTGTAATTAGTTGTTCCGTTAAAATATGTGAATACACTCAACTTTAGTATATGAACTTTGATGACAATATCAGAAAAAAATGTTTTTGTATGTTTCACTAGGAAATACTGAGCATGTAATTTTGTTAAACAGGATTCCATAGAAAGAAAACAATTACATGCTGAATAATTATAACATGAAACTAATGTAATGATTGCCCGGTATAAGATGCCTGCATATATTAGTTAATTAATCTCTTTGCCTAAAGAAAGATAATTCCTGGACTGTGGAGGATTTTATGAATTAGGCAGCTGTTTCTCTCATTTTTATACTGATTTTATTTAAAACTTTCATAATACTTTTTAAAACCTCAGTGCTGTAAATAGTAAATAAATTGGAAATGAGGAGTTTTGACAAGTACAACAGGTATTACAAGTAGAAGAAAAGGCTCAGTTTTAAAAACCGAGCAGTGCATTAAAATATAAAGTTGGGAATTTAAATTTATTAAAACACTATTATATAAAAGAGTTATATAGAAGACAGGAACTGACACGTAACCCTATTTGATTTTGTTTAGAAACTGGATTGAAAGGTGATAGTTTCACTTAAGGAGGAAACCTATTGCATTCCAACACCTAAAAATCCTTTTAAAATACAAAGAAATGATAGTTTCTTGTAAGAAAATACTGTCTGCATCTAGTAAAGCATGACTTAGCCCTAAACAATGAATCCAAACAGAAGGTATGGTATCCATATCTAGTTACAAAACAGAAGTGGATTTCTACCTGCAGTTTGAAGGACTTCATGGGGCTGAATCGTCTGTGTCTTCCACATCATAATAATTTTAATTACTATCACTTTACCCTACTTTGTTTGCTTGTGAATTAGCTGATTCCACACTGATACATTGTGTAAACTAGCATGTACAGGTCAGATTCCTTTTTTTTAATAACAAGAATGATTTTAGGCAAACATATTTGCATACAAAAACTGTCCTATGCTGCATTTAAGAATTCTGCAAGTTCCTAAGATGCTTGCTTGTTAGATCCTATCCAGAATGTAGGTGCACTTTAGTTGACATAAATCAGTGTTCCTCGTTTTCCTGTTGAAACTCCTACTTTGAATATTGTTTTATATATCCAGTACCCATTACTAATTTTTGAAACTCAGTAATCTACAATTTGTTCCAGAACACCAGAGTTTGAATTTCAGGTTAATGAATTGACAGAGTAGGGGAATAATTTCCTACATTATTTAATAAGAGTTATCGCTTACTTAGGAACTTACCCAAATTACGTACCCAAATTTCCATGAACATGAATTTCCTGGCGTTGCTAAACTATAACTTATTCCTTTGTTCAGTATAACAAATTCATACTTTAAAAGCAAGATGAACTACCACTTAAAAAATATAGTGGTACCAGTACATACTTACAGAAGAGTAGCATATTCATTAAATGACTATTAATATATAACAACTTTGATTAATAGGTCACTGTATACGTTTTTATGGATGTGAATGTTTATCAGATGAAATGCTACGGATCAGTAGTAGTGTTTGGATGGATTTTGGAAGCTGTAGGCAGGTTGCGAAATCCTTCCAACTTTTCATTCTAACAATTTAACCCCAGCATGTTTAAATTCCACTGATACTTGAGGGATTTACTTACATTCGCATTATTGGCCATTTAATGAAAAGGGGAAAATGGCACAATTTTCAAGAAAGAGTCTGGTATTCAAATATTTTACTTTATTCTGCCTTTTGTTTGCACTTTATATTTATTGAAGATATGAATGTTCTTTTCAGACCCAAGAAATTTGTTTTAATATTGCCTTTTAGTAGCTTAATGGTTTAATTCTTATATGTACTAAACAGTCTGGATCCCTCAGAATGCAGTAAATTAATTAATCATGCATTGTTTCGCAAACTTGGTAACTTGGAGATGTGCAGACTTCAGTTCCCAGAATTCCCCAGGCAACATGCTGGCTGGGCAATTCTGGGAGTTGAAATCCACACATCTTCAAGTTACCAAATTTAGGAAACACTGCTTTCAAGTCTTAAACCCAACAGGCAAAGGAATAGTCATATCTGTTGCTAATGGAATTCCTGGTAGTAGCTAAGATTAACAGGGCAAAGCAGTGAAGTCAACAAGAGTTGAGATTTTCAAGTAAGCTTCCCTTGATCTACAAAGTTAGCTGCAAAACAATTTAAAACAAAATACAAATCAGGCTGCCATGAAAAGTTGTTGCCCCCCAAACTGTACTTGGGTGGCACCTTGCATAGAAAATATTCCCTTCCTGAAGTCTCCTGGCACTGAACAATGCTGAACTGTTTCCAGTCTGCAAGTACCTAAAGGTATCCTTCTGCAGCCGAGAACATCTTTGGCCTTCCTTCCTCTTCCTCCAGAGTTAGCAGCTGCACAAGGGGCAAGGATGCCATCTCTCTACTCTTCCTAGGGCCAGGATGAATCTACCTGGCCCTCTTCTCCCTCCTTTTCTTCTTCCCAGGATGATGCTTCAGCCAGGAGCAGGATTCTAATGAATTATATTTTGTTACTCTTTTTTTCACTGCTTTTAGTATAGCATAATATATTTAGCATAATATATTGAATGGTGGAATTCTGTAAAATTGGTGGTTAAGTTTATATTTGCAGGAAAACTTCAAATGTGACAGAGAAACTCCTTTTGATTTATGCTAGTTTGTTTAATGTTTCTTCTCTGTTCACCCTCTCCCCACCCCTCTGTGTGCAAAATGTATTTATATTTAAATGCTTAATATAATTCATCTTTTAAACACTGCCTTGGCAAGAAAGATTATTAGATCTGAAACAATTGTTTTACCTTAAATTGTCTGACATTAAAACTTGTTGCCAGCAAAAGTACCATATTTTTCAGAGTATACTGTAAGATGCACTCCCCCCCACCCCAAAGAGGCTGAAAATTTGGGTGCGTCTTATACTCCGAATGTAGCTTTTTTGAAGCTTTTTTTCAGCACTACCGAGGCGCTAGCTAGTGAAGCAATTTCCTTGCATTGCCTGCTCCCTCCGACTCTCAGCTGTGCTTTAGAAGCTTTTTTCCAGCCCTAAGAGACGCTAGTGAGTGAAGCGATTTTCGCCTGCTTTTCTCATTGCTTCTCTCTCCAAAAATCAGCTGTGCTTTAGAAGCTGTTTAAAAAGCGTGTGCGAGCTCAAAACCAGCAAACTAATGAGCTAAAGCTGACTAGACTAAGGACGCTAGCCAGATGAATACCTGGTAGGTAGATTTCCCCGCCCCCTCTATTTTCCTCCCCAAAAACTAAGCTGCGTCTTATACTCCAAAAAATACGGTAGTTAAGATAAATTACAGTGATTGCTGCCAGCATAGTGTATTATTCTCCTTCATTAGTCTTCTCCTGGAAGCAATTAGGGTCCCCCCCCCATTTTGTAATGGGAAAAGGAAATTCTGTTCCGCTGTTATTTCCATTAGTGTGAACATATTTCCGTTGATGTAAACATAAAGCTCATATGCATTAGGAATGTATAGGTTTTTCAGAAAAGAGAACTTTAAATCAGACCTGTCAGCACTGCAAAATGTATGCCACGGAAGATATTTCGCTACTCCCATTCTGAGTTAGGTTCGATCTTTATTTTACATTCTGATTTACAGTACTATACTGACTTAACAGCTGTGAAAAGCTAATGTACTACTTTTTAAAGCAATTCCCAAATTCTTTGAATGAATAATTATTTCTCTTCTACCCTTTCTGAGAACAGGACTCCAGTGTACAATGCTCCATCACATGTGACAAACAAATGCAAAATTCTGATTTCATTTCTTTTGCATAGATTTCCCTAAAGGGAAATAAATATAGCTCAGTAAAAACATGGGAACTAAAGAAAGCATATATCCATATAGAAAACATCAAATTAACAGACTTTTCTAAAATATTTGTTTTGTTGCCATAGAAAATCCATTATTAGGAACTATTATTGTATGAACCTCATGCTAACCTTTTTGAGTACAATTCTTAGATGAAACTTTAAAAGGATATACAGTTACTGCCAAGCTTATTCTGTACATGTTCTGTAAAAGCAGCCACAGCACTGCTGCCTTTGAGTTTTTCATTTATATACAATATGTATAGCTGTTGTAAAATAGAACATAGTTTTGTCCAAGCACAGTTGTATTTCCTAAAACTTTTTGCATTGATTTTATTTTATTTTATTTATTTGTTTGGAACAGTATTGGCACACCATAAACATATGGTTACTGTTTTGTATAGTCTTAATTCACCCAGTCCATGTATGCTGTAAATGTGCTAGTCTTTAGGGATTAAAAAAAAAATAAAGAACTGACAAGCATGCTGAGATGACTATTTTTTTAAAAAAAAACACCACAATATGATTACAGGGTTTAAGCCCTATATTTGTTTGTACTTTCTAAAGTTTTCATGCCAATAAATTATCATGGTGGTAGCTCTGATCTATTTTAGAAAAAAAAAGTCAAATTTATTCTGGCATAAACATTTATGGACTGACTGCTGTATAGTCTCTGAAAGATATCAGAATATCTGAAAGATGCCAGAATATCTTTCTCTAGATCTTGGAAAATGTTTATTTCTTTCTAAAAGTGTATTTATGTTTTTAATATTTTATTTTCTAAAAAACTGATGACCCAATATAGTGATTCTTCTATGCCCTTATCAATAAGCAAAAAGAGCCGCAATTTTTTTATAGTTTAGATCAAATCACTGGGTACTTTACAATGAAAATAAACAATTGATGGATTTATTTGTGTTATTTATACTAAATTGGTAGTTTCCAATAAAAAATAAATCAAAATAAAATCAAACACTAAATGAATCATGAATTCAATAGCAGAAAATAAGACCAACACAAAGCTAATGGCAATCTTCAAAAGATGTAAATATCACTAACGTTCCAGTATTCAACTGCAGAAATAGACTTCAAGTACAAGAATTAAACTCTGTAGAATCAAAGAACTGGTTGTAAGCCTGGGATAGCTGTATGATGTATCGTCCAACTTGTACTAGGGAAAACCAGATTCTCATCTGTCCACAACCATGGAAACCCACTGAGTGACTTCTTAACCGAAAGAATAATTATTCTTTCTTAACCGAATCTACTTCCTAAGGTGGTTGTGATGAAAGAGGAAAAGAGTTCACCATGTTAAGGGTTACTGATTTCAACAAAAAAAATGATGGAAGATGACAACAACTTTATAACAAGAGTTTGAAATGTGGATTTGAAAACACCCTCATGCCTATTTTATTCTATTCCACCTAACCCCATGAAAAGTGATAAATTAATTGAGGGACTTTCAGCATGCTTTATAATACCATGCTTTATAGTATCGTTTGATGGCTTATTCAAGGAGAGCCAAAGATAGGCAAAAATCATGTTCACACCTGTTCTTCCTCTTACAGTATTTTATTATTTACTTATGTACAGCTGTCAATGGTTTAGGAACAAAGTGATAATCTTTCTCAAGCTCATAATCTAATCTTCAATATAGGGAACACAAAAGGAAAACTGCATGACTATGAACACAGAAATCATTATTCAATCAACATACTTTAATTTGCTCACTTCCAAGGATAGCATGATATATTCAATGAAGTAATTGGGAGAACTTTTGCCAACCTAGCAGTTTGAAAGCACGTAAAAAATGCAAGTAGAAAAAAGTAAAAAAAGGGACTACCTTTGGTGGGAAGGTAACTGAATCATGCCGGCCACATGACCACAGAAACGTCTTCGGACAGCGCTGTCTCTTTGGCTTTGAAATGGAGATGAGCACTGCCCCCTAGAGTCGGCAACAACTAGCACATATGTGTGAGGGGAACCTCTACCTTTTTATAATATAGGGAACACAAAAGGAAAACTGCATGACTATGAACAAAGAAATCATTATTCAATCACAATACTTTTATTAATTTGCTCACATCCAAGGGTAGCATGATATATTCAAGTAATTGGGAGAAAGGGCTTTTCTTCCCTAGGGTTGTCCAGGTTTTAAAACTAAGCCTTCTGCAAAGATACCCACCTACTTTGATATTCTAGAGCAGGGTGTCAAACTCAAGGCCCATGGCCCAGATTTTACCCACAGGTGCTTAGATCTGGCCTGCAGGGCCACTCTGGAAACAGTGAAGGACTGGCACACAGTGCCTCTGCCAGCGAAAACAGCTTGGGAGGGCCAAGCGCAGCCCTCCCGGGGTCTGTTTTCAGCTGCGGCAGCCTCCTGCCAGCGAAAATGGAGCTCAGAGGGGGTGGGCACACACTCCATTTTTGCTGGCAGAGGGCTGCAGGAGGCCGTCACAACTGAAAACGGAGCCCGGGGCGGGGTCACACACGCCAGTCCCAAGGTCCGTTTTCGCTGGCAGAGGGCTAGCAAAACAATCTACTAGCAAAAGTGGGACTTGATCACAAGGTAAGGAGGCATCGAGAAATTCCTCCACCAGAGAAAGTGGATCACCCGAGCCCCACTCAGGCCACCAAAGGTGCTCCAGACATGAATGACATCGAGCTGACCACGCCCAACCCAGCCACACACAACCCAGCCCACCGAGGTCAAACAACCCTGATGCAGCCCTCAATGAAATCGAGTTTGACACTTCTGTTCTAGAGGTTAATTCCTTTAATCTTACTTAGGACAAAATGTAAGTCTCATACAGTCTGTTTTAGTTGTGAAAATGAGAATCATGAAAATGTTTAGAATTCAGTTTAGAATAGAATAGAGCTGGAAGGAACCTTGGAAGTCTTCTAGTCCAGCCCCCTGCTCAAACAGGAGAACCTATGCTGTTTCAGACAAGTGAATAAAACCACAAGTGATTAAGTGCCCACGATTTGTGAAGGCAAGCTGTTCCACTGGTTAATTGTCCTTACTGTTAGGAAGTTTCTCTTTAATTCCAGGTTGCTTCTCTCTTTGATCAGTTTCCCACCATTATTTCTTGTCCTGCCCTCTGGTGCTTTGGAGAATAATTTGACCCCCCTCTTCTTTGTGGCAACCCCTCAAATATTGAAATACTGCTATCATGTCACCCCAATTCTTCTTTTCTCTAGACTAGCCAAACCCAAACCATGCAGCTTTTTTTTATATGTTTTAGTCTCCAGGCCTTTGATCATCTTAGTTGTTCTTCTCTGAACTCTTTCCAAAATCTCAATATCTTTTTTGTAATGTGACCAAAATTGGTTGCAGTATTCTAGGTATCATCTTACTAGGGCTTACTAGGGTACTAATACTTCATGTAAGGGACACGGTGGCTTAGTGGCTAAGATGCTGAGCTTGTCAATCAAAAGTTCGGCAGTTCAGGGGTTTGAATCCCTAAGTGATGGTTTTTATTGCATTTCAGTGAAATATGAAGCTGGAAAATTCAATTCCATTATCTCCCACATAATTTTGGCTCTAAGAATATTGATTTAAATTGCTGTTAAATGTGTTAAATTTTAACACATTGATAAAATTCTAACAATACACTGGTTAAATATTAACAAGATCTGGTCAAGGTCCACAGCATTGAAAAGTAGCAAGCATTCAGATTGAGAGAACTTGAGATCTGAGCAGGTAAGGATAAAAATATTTTTCACGAATGAAGGCAAATATACATGTCCCAGGATAATCTTGCAGGATCCAATCGGGTCGGTCACCAGGACCAGAGGTTTAGTATTCCAAGCTTTTATGAGGATGGGCTCCAGTAGGAGTCCAAAAGCTCAGAAGGCTAAACCTCTCTCCTGGTGATCAACAAACTACAATTTATTCACTTATTGGATTTATATGGTCACTCATCTCACCACAGTGACTCAGCAGCTAACAAGATTTAAAATCAAAACAAAAATAATATAAAATCAAACTACGTGCAATGGCAATTGCGGTAAAGCCAATTTGCCACAAATTGATAACTACGTGGACTCTGACGTGCAGTTCAACCTCCATGTTCAAAATATGAAATGCCAGCAGGGTTAGGATGCATCAAGGTCAATCTAATCTTGGGCGGGGT
>JANHZT010000782.1:2813-14340 GCA_032468215.1 Stegonotus admiraltiensis
TTCTATTCTATTCTATTCTATTCTATTCTATTCTATTCTATTCTATTCTATTCTATTCTATTCTATTCTATTCTAGAGAGAGATATATATTCTTACTTAGTGTGTTATTGCCTATCTCATCTGATATGTTATAACTGACAGTTGAAACAATACATTCAATTTATTCTTATAATATATGACTATAAACAGTGCAACTTAATGATTTATGTTGTAATCATTCTTTTTCTTCTTCATGGATGTCTTTAGCTCACCTATAGCCCCACTCCAGCTATGAAGGACAAAGCTCCTGGTCTTCCCTTCTACCAGATGGTTCCTAAGGAAGACCTTCAGTATGAGGGGATTCTGTCTCTGCTTTTATACTTCAAATGGATATGGATTGGAGTGGTGGTTATGGAAACAGAGAGTGGAGAAAGATTTATACAAACAGTGATACCCATGTTTTCTCAGAAGGGCATTTGTTTTGCATTCATACAGAAAATCCCCGTTATAACTTTTATTACTAATATATCAGAAATGCTGCTTAAAGGAAGTAATATTTATAAAACATTGACACATAGTAAGGCTACAGTGATCCTTGCTTATGGTGAATCTAATTCCTTTGGATTTTTTAGATTTCTTTCCTATCAATCAGATGAAGATATAGACAGTAAATATAGAAAATCCTTAGGAAAACTATGGATCACCACAGCCCAAATGGAGATTGCATCCTTTGTATTTCAAAGAGATTGGGATTTAGACATTTTCCATGGAGCTGTAGCTTTCATGTTTCACTCCAGGGATGTATCTGGATTTCAGCAGTTTATAGAGAGTCGAAACCCTTTCACTACAAAAGGAGATGGTTTTTTCAAAAACTTCTGGGAGCAGGTCTTTGGCTGTGTATTTCCAGATACACTAATGGATAAAATGGAGAAAAATCATTGTACTGGAGCTGAACAACTAGGGAGCCTCTTGTATCCCAATTTTGAAATGAGCATGTCTGGACATAGCTACAGTGTCTACAATGCTGTCTTTGCTATAGCCTATGCTTTACATGATATGTTTGGAACTGGATTCAAACACAGGACAAGGATGGAGAATGGACTGAAGCTACATAATCAGCCATTTTGGCAGGTAAAGTGCTTATTATATTCTAGAGTCCTGATTCCAGATTCTCTAGCACACTGATAGAGTTATATTTCTATCACATAACATAATCCAAATTTAATTTTGTTGCAATTGCTCTTTAACAGTTGATAGTTTATGAAGACTAATTACATCTCGTACCATCTCTAACACACATCAGAATAATGTATAACATTTTGTGATATATTATTAGACTATTTTAAAGGCAGCATGCTCTTATCTATATCTTATCCTTGTTTTTTAATTTGTTAATTAACCACAGAAGAACTCCAAAGGTTATATTTGTCTGTGTATAAGACAGCAGAAAGAACATTTTTAGAAATCAGAATCAGCCCCTGTTCTATCTGCCCATCAGTGATTTCTGAAAGTTATTCCTAGTTGTGTGCTAGCTTATGCAAAAACTTTAATTCCCTCTCAAGTGTTGCAGTTCTGCAAAATTTATGTTTTTCTATTTGCAGGAAAATTCAACTCCCCTTAGGATCGCTAGCCTTAAGTCATCGTTTCTATCTTTCTGTTTTTATCCCCCCCCCCCAAAAAAAAACAACTCCTAATGTCCTGGACAAATTGCTTGGAGACAATTGTAGAAGATGCCTCTTTTTTCTTCCATTCCAACCTTTATAAAAATCTGAAACCATGTTTTTACTCATTAGTGCCTCGACACAAAATGAATTATAGAGGACAATAATTTTTTGAGTGAAGGAGGAGTGTTGATGCTGCAGTTTAGCTATCTAAACAGATATTGCAATATTGGCTCCCCCTCTCTAAAGCTTTGGGTCCATAGTATTTGACTGCAGATGTACTGAAATATTTACCACTTATGCTCTTTCAGCCTAATAATAAAAACTATTGGCTTTTAGTAGCCTTGTATAAAACTAAAATGCAAGAATACTAGGACTGGTTCTCAGTGATAAGAAAATGAGTGGGATCATAATAAGAATGAGTGAGCATTTTAAGCATACATTTTCCCCTACTGTTTTATGAGGAGGGATATTTACATGTATTTATACGTGCTGCCAATAGTAGTTGATGGTATCAGTTTTGGTATCACAGTTGATGTTATCAGAGCAGAATTGTTTTGCAAGAGTCTCACAAACTCTCACAATTAACAACATTAACAAGAATAACAGAAATATTAAAATAAAGATTGACAGACAGGGAAGAGAAATCCTTCAGTTAATGAAAGGATGAAAATATTTCTAACTTAACTTAAATGAATAATTAAAGGATCAATGTTAAGTAAATGAAACCATCCCTGGGACATTTTATCTGCACGTGTATTTTGATCCACAAAATTTTTACATTAATCTTCCTTTTGTTTTTTATCTTTTTAAAATTTAGCTCCATCCCTTTCTGAGACATGTTACATTTAACAACAATCTTGGGGACAAGATAATCTTTGACCAAGATGGAAAGTTAGTGGATGGGTTTGATATAATCAATTTTATTCTTTCTGAAAACCAGTCAAAAGTGAAAATTGGAAGGATAGACCCTCAGTCTCCAGCACACCAAACATTCATTATTGACAAAGATGCCATAACATGGAACAGGTGGTTTAACCAGGTAGGTTGCTGGAACACGCAATCTGAGAAATTTCTAATCTGAATAGGAGCACTGAAATTAATTGTTAAGTAGGACAATCATATCATTATTAGCTATAGCATTTTTGCATCTTAATTTTTCAATCAATCAATCAATTAGAATAGAGCTAGAAGGTACCTAGGAGGTCTTCTAGTCTACCCCTCTACTCAAGCAGGAGACCCTAAACCATTTCAGAGAAGTGACTATCCAGTCTCTTCTTAAAAACCTCCGGTGATGAAGGACCCACAACTACTGAAGGTAAGCTGTTCCACCTGTTAATTGTTCTCACTGTTAAGGAGTTTCTCTTGAATTCCAGGTTGTTTCTCTCCTTCATTAGTTTTCATCCATTGTTTCTTTTTCCACCTGAATATCTTGTTTCTGTTATTATTCTTGAAAATTGGAAATGTATAGGATTTTGTTGCCTAATGTGTTGCACACCTGTTACATGGTTACTATATTTTGGAATAATATAAAATACTTGTAAGGATAATTAATGATACTGATTAAGCAGCTCATTATTTGACAAACAAAGATGTCTTATTCTGGTATGGACTTTCATGGCCATGAAAGCATCTATTGGGAAGGGAGCAGTTTTCTGATTTGCCTATTTTGGGGAACTGATTTCTGGCTGGGCAAGAGCTTGGGTAGGTTGTTGATATTGTTCAGGGCAGGTAACTTGACTTTGTTAAATTACAGACTTTCTTTTTTCTTGTTAATACTATTGGGATATGTATGTAGTAGACCACTTTGTCTCTGAAAATGCCAGCCACATTCATTAATGACATGTGTTCCTAGACTATGGTGACTAAATGCTGCAGCCCAATATTTCCCAAAGCTTGTAACTTTGTTCAGTTTGAATATGACAGTATGCTGGAAAACTATGCATTTATTAACCATGCTAGAGAGAACAATTACAGCTGAGAATAAAAGTACTTAAAAAATTTAGCACTCTTTTATGTTGGTTTTGGTTCATGAATTAGACTGCTCCTGTTTCCCTATGTACACCTCGCTGTAATCCAGGTTCTAGGAAGCAAGTAATGGAAGGGAGGCCATTTTGCTGCTACTCTTGCATCTCATGTCCCAAAGGGAAGATTGCAGAAAACGAAGGTAAGGATAATATTGTTTTTCAGTTGCTTAGTTGTTTCCAAATCTTCATGAGTTGATAAATATCATTTTGTAAGAACTACCCGCAAATAACTGACATTCATGAAAATATTTGGATACAGTTTCTTCTGTGTCTCACTTGTTGATTATTATCCATTTTTTCCAAGCATCAAGGCCTACTTCAAAGATTCTTGCCTTCCTATTATCTGTCCAAATATTTTTCTTTATCTTTGTTCTCACGCTAGATTGAGCAGTCTGGTTTTACTTTTCTAGTACTGAATATATGCTTTACAGTTCAAAGTTTTTTGAACAATTTTCTCCAGCACTACAATTTGAAGTCAAACATTTCTGACTGTCCACCTTTTGAAAACTTTTCCTGCACTCAGTATTATCCTTAGCCTTTGAGTGGTTTCCCCATTTTTTAAAAATATTTTCAATGGATGAAAAAAAAAACCTATTTACAATAACAATTCTATTTAAAATTCAGAGTCTAATGTATGTTAGAATTTCTTTTTTCACTTTAAATATACAAGTAAATATACAAGTGATTATTGTATGTGTGAACTTTTTAAAAATATAATTTTATTTATATTTTTTCTTTAACATCCATAAGTGTTTAGTGGACAGTGTATTATCTGGGTCAATATCTTTTGCATACAATTCTAATAGTGATATTAGTATTTAAATATACATAATCATACTTTCCCAACTTCTAACATTTGTGTATACATAGGAATCATAATATTTTCTATTATATTTCAGTATGCATAATATTATTTTCCCAATTTCTACTTTCTACTTCTTTTTTCTAACACTTGTTAGAATCACCACCATGTTAAAAAAATATTCTATGTCTATCCATCATCTCTTGCCCTTTTTAGAATTTCAATTCTTATTAGCTTTTTGGTAAATCTGTCCTGCTCCTCCTCTGGTATCTTGTAAATCCTTTTGTTATTTTTAATTAATCTAAATATTTCCGCTGCAATCTCTAGAGTACCCATCCTCAGTTCCTCCATCATTTTAAAAGAATCTTTCTCATTATTCTCTTTTCTATTTTGAATTCTTCAAAAATATTTTATTTGTTCCATATTTGAAATTATTGCTATTTATTCTATCTTTTTGTCTACTTGTATCCTTTTTGAAATGATCTCTATTTTTTTCTTAACACTTTCTGTTTTCTCCTTTATTTTCTGAAATTGTTGTTCATTTTTTATTGTTGTTTGCTGGGGTTTTCCTAATCTTACTGTATCTTGCATCAATTCCATCATTTCCTTATGATTCCTTGTTATATCTTGTACTGATCATTAATACACTAATCATTGCTCAATATTCCACCAAAATTTCAATATTCCAATTGTCCAGAAATACCAAAACCACCAATATTAATAAAATTCACACGGTCTTGGAACTATTCTTCAAACTGCCCTAAATTTATAGTCCTTAAAATTATCCAATTTGTATCCTCTGATTTTTTCAAATTTTAAGACTTATTCAATTTTTCTTTTTTCTTCTTAGTATTCCAAATTGGTCCACCAAATTTCCCCAAATACCTTTAATCCACAAAGTCAGACATGCAATACTGCACTTTTTTTAAATATAACTCTACTTAGGAGAATATTCTTGAGAAGTTAAATAAATTCAAATTAGAAATAAAATTAAAGAAACTTCTATCTATTATATAACTGATTTCTGCAAATTGAGAACCCTCAGGGTTCAAGAATTGAATGATTTGGATTCAAGATAGATGGAACAATGTAGAAGAATTCAACTGATATCCACTATAACTCATAAGCTAAAGACCACTAATTCTAGAATTCAGATGATCATGAAGATCACTATACAACACAGTAAGACTTTCTTTATCCTTTTACCACCAATCGTATTTTTTCAGCCAGGATATAGAAACTAAAATTCCATGAATTACTATAAAGTACCTTATTAAAAAATTGTCAATGTTATAAATATAGTCATATATTATGGGATTTCCTGTTCATATGCAGGGACTGGTGCATGTTATCTTAGTTTATAAATATGAGTATCAATATAATTATCAATGATAGTATTTATGTATAAATTTGATATTTAGACCAGACCTTTCAATTACAGATTTGAATGACTGCTATAATTGTACAGAAGAAAAATATCCCAACAAAAACCAGGATTCATGTATTCCCAAGGACATAAGTTTCTTGTCTTATAAAGAACCTTTGGGAATAAGTTTAGCTTGTTTTTCTCTTTTCTGTTCCATAATCACAGTTCTCATACTAAGGATATTTCTGATGCATCACAACACTCCCATTGTCAAGGCCAGCAATCGGGATCTTACCTACATGCTCCTGGTAACTCTCCTGCTCTGCTTCCTTTGTGCATTACTATTCATCGGTCAGCCAAACAAGGTGGCATGTCTTCTCCGACAAACTACTTTCAGCATCATCTTCTCTGTGGCTATTTCCTGTGTGCTGGCCAAGACTGTGACTGTGGTCCTGGCTTTCAAGGCAACAAAGCCAGGAAGTGTGTTAAAGAAGTGGGTGGGGAAAAGATTGGGCTACACTTTTGTTTTATCTGGCTTCTTAATTCAAGTAGGGATTTGCACTCTATGGTTGTCAATCTCTCCTCCTGTCCCAGATGCTGACCTGCACACAGAGGCTGAAAAAATTGTCCTACAGTGTAAGGAAGGGTCCATGATTATTTTTTACTTTGCAAAGTGTTATATGGGCTTCTTAGCCATGATCAGTTTCTTAGTGGCTTTCTTTGCCAGGAAATTACCTGATAGTTTCAATGAAGCCAAGTTCATCACTTTCAGCATATTGGTCTTCTGCAGTGTTTGGATATCCTTTGTTCCAACCTATCTGAGCACCAGGGGGAAATACACAGTGGCTGTGGAGATCTTCTCAATGTTAGCCTCAAGTGCTGGACTACTGATCTGTATCTTTTTCCCCAAATGCTACATTATTGTTCTGAGACCAGATTTGAACAACAGACAGCTAAAAAAACAGAGAAAGTGGTGAATATTCCCAAGAATGTAGTTGTAATCTGGCATTGCAGATCAGCTTGCATTTTTATGTTGGTTTACAGTAGAAATACTGCTGAATATTTTTCCTAGCATTTGTATTGTTTAAGTTTTTAATGGACTATATTTCATTAGGAACATTTTCATTTTGAAGATACCTGGAAAAATAACCAGCAGGTATCTTCAAAGTTTCCCCTTCCCAAAATACCTTTTTCAGTTCATAATAATATAAAGTTTTGTTATAGTAATGATAATCAAATTCACAGAAAATATTTTATCACAATTTGTTATTTTACATAGCTTTCATTACAGGTGGTTCTCCAATTATGACCATCCACTTAACATTCAAAGTTACAATGTTAGTGAAAAAAATTGACTTATGACAAGTCTTCACACTTATGACTGTCAAAACATCTCCTATGGTTACATGTTCAAAATTTGGGCATTTGGATACCACCATATATTTATGATAGTTGCAGTGTCCCATGTCACATGATTATCATTTGTGACCTTCCTGTCTTCCAGCAATAGCACTTAGCAATACCACTTAAGCTTATATACCACTCCATAGTGCTTTTAGCACTTGCTGAGTGGTTTACAATGTCAAAATATTGCTCCCAACAATTTAGGATGTCATTTTACTGACTCTGAAAGATGGACGTTTGACTGAACCTTGAGCTGGTCAGGATCAAACTCCTGCCTAAGGGCAGAGTTAGCCTGCAATGCTGCATTCCACCCACTGCACCACACAGTGCAGTGTTAATGAGAAAAGCTGGAGTCACTTAATGACTACATGACTCACTTAATAAGCATGGTGATTTGTTTAACAAATGCAGCAAAAAGATTGTAAAATTGGGCATGCCCACTTCACAATTGCTTTGCTTAGTAGTAGAATTTCCTGGTCTAACTGTGGTCATAAGTCAAGAAATACTTGGGTTTAGATTATCATCGTGTAGTATGGAAACAAACAAACTCAAATGAATTTTATATATTATACATCATATGTATTTTGCCAACCCAAAATATGAAATTTATTTAGAAGCTATATCCTTGTGCATGAGTTAAATGAACCATATTTGATAAATATTAACACAGATATTTTAAATGTATCATTTAAATTCTAATCATAAATAATTGTTTGTTTTTGTTTTGTACCTGAAGAAAATAACATTTACTGGAAAGCTAGAATTTTACAAGGCAATAATTTCCCAAATTCTTAGGAAGTGAATTGAACTATTTAGAATGCTGTTTCTTTAATTACCTTGCAACCTTTGTTTGTTTGTTTTGGTATAAAATGTGGAGAAACTTAGAGCAAAAATACTCTTGCTTATGTAAGGAGTAGAAAATATAGGGATTTTGATCATAAGTATTGTTTTGGTGAAAAGTATTGAAAAAAATCATTACATTGTAATGGGATGCTGCTGCTTTATAAGGGATTATTTGTGCCATAAAACTATCTCTTTTGTCTCAAAGATTATCAGAGCTTCACCAAGAGAAAGCACTTAGGCAAAGAAGAGGAGATTTTCAGAGCAACATTATATTGTTTTGAATGTAGACTGGATCCAATAATTCTCTTTCAGAATGCCATTCCATGGTGTTTCTTGTTTTGATTGGTGACCATTTATTGTATACCAAAGCTCTGAAGAAACAGGCTGTTGAGAAACATTTTCATTCAGAATGGAGCAGATAATATAGATAATGGGGGGCGGAGCCAAGTGGTACTTTTTCTGCTGTGTTATGATTGTAAATTGACTCTATCCTATAGGAAAATCTAGTTTTATTTATGCTATTATGGATGTGGTCAAGGAGACAGTTTTTCACCATCTATGCATTGCAAACTATGTTAGAGGAATACCTGGATTTTCTATTTGACAAATGTTCACAACCTATTTTGCTTTGCTGACTTCTGAAAAATCTTAACAAATAACTACAGCATTGGAAGACTTAATAGACCATATGGCTTCTGGTCATTTACAAACAAAAGTATGTGTATTTGCAATCCAGTGGGCACAATGAGTTGATATTTCTATTTGTTGTCATTCAGCAATTAAGCATTTTCTGAACTGTATACTGCAGCATCAGGAAACTTATTTTGTTAAGTCATGTTTTGGCATACCAGTAGAAGCATCAATGACAAGAGTACATATGGGTTTGGAGCATCTTGGAGAATTTGGGAGGGTGATGGAGAAAACAATAAGAAAAATTGTGCTATTTCCATCAATATGTTCTTGTGGAAGGAAGATAATCTAAAAATAAAGACTTTCGGTCTCTCTCTCTTTCTCTCTCTTTTAAAAAAATATTTTTTATTAAACAGGTTTTTAAAAAAAAACCAGAAAAAAGAAATTTTTACAATTTTCTTCTTTTCAACATTTTTGCATCAGTAAACATTTCTTACATATCCATTTTTCTCCCTTACTTCAATTTATCATTTATACATATGATTCTAATATTGATTCACATACATAAAGATAACAATGTACTCAATTTCAATCATACATTCCATGGCCATTCCATTTCCACTTGTTCGTTACTACATTTCAACTCCTGTATCTTCCTCATTTACTCTTTCCTTGCCCTTTATATCTCTCCTCTAACCATTCATACCATTTCTTCCATACCATGTAGTATTCTGTTTCCTCCTTTTCTTGTATTTCTTTTGTGAGCTTTTCCATCTCTGCGCACTCCAAAACTTTTCTAATCAAATTTTCTTCCATTGGTGTATTATTTTTCCAATTTTGTGCATATATTATTCTTGCTGCTGTTGTAATATGTATAATTAAATATTGTATTTTTTGTCCTATATCCCTAGAAGTATTCCTAACAAAAAGGTTTCTGGCTTCATCTCTATACGTTGTCTCTTCTAAATATAGAAATATAGGGGATTGGAGGCTAAAACATATGAAGAACAGTTGCAGGAACTGGGTATGTCTAGTTTAATGAAAAGAAGGACTAGGGGAGACATGATAGCAGTGTTCCAATGTCTCAGGGGCTGCCAGAAAGAAGAGGGGGTCAACCTATTCTCCAAAGTACCTGAAGGCAGAACAAGAAGCAATGGGTGGAAACTAATCAAGGAGAGAAGCAACTTAGAACTAAGGAGCAATTTCCTAACAGTTAGAACAATTAATAAATGGAACAACTTGCCTGCAGAAGTTGTGAATGCTCCAATACTGGAAATTTTTAAGATGTTGGATAACCATTTGTCTGAAGTGGTGTAGGGTTTCCTGCCTGGGCAGGGGCTTGGACTAGAAGACCCCCAAGGTCCCTTCCAACTCCTGTTCTGTTCTGTTCTGTTCTGTTCTGTTCTGTTCTATAGTCTAATTTTACTTCAATATTGTTTTACCTTGGGGCACGTCCACTACATATGGTAGTATGTTCCCTGACTTTGTTTACATTTCCAGCAAGTTAATGGGGTATTGGGGAACATTTTGGCCAGTCTCGCCGGTGGAAGGTGCCACCTATAAAACATTTTATACATATTTTTCTTGTAGGCTACAGACAGTGTCAGTTTGTAATTTTTATTCAACAATTTCTCCTATTTCTCCAATTCAATGTTCAAAATTTTTGGCCCAAATTATCAAATTTTCTTTGACTACCTCCTCCTCCATTTTGTATCTCAATAAATAATTATATTTTTTTTATCAATTTGTCCTCTGTGCCTTGAAGAATCTTTTCGAATTTATGTGTTTCTTTTTGAAATCCATATTGCTCTAAATCTGTCTTGTATCTGTCTTGTACCTGTGTATATGGCCACCAATTAATGTCTGTATCCTGTTCTTTTAGTTCTTGTCTTGTTTTCAGTTCCCCTTGACCATTTAATAAATCTTTATATCTTTTAATTTTGTCAATATCCAATGCATTCGAGTAAATTAGTGCTTCCATTGTTGATAGCCAATCTGGAATTTTATTGTAATGATTCTTTTTTATCCTTTGCCATATTTGTAGCAGCACATCTCTAATTAAATGTCTTTGGAAGTAGCTATGTTGTCTGTTTTTTCCATCCCATAAGAAGGCATGCCATCCTATCTGTAAATCAGGTCCCTCTAATGTTAAATAATGTTTTTATTCCTTAATTCGGTCTCTTAAGGCACATTTGTTTACTGAAAAATCCAATGAACTAGCATTACACTAGAATACCAGAGAAAGGGGAGGAAAGTACAAAGTCTATTTTAAAAAAAAATCCTCTTAGAGTTTCCAGGCATTGAAATGACAATATTTCGGTCTTTGGAAACCATTCTGAAAAGCAGGTTAATTCTAGGATAATATGCATGAAGTGTCAGTTGTGCATCAAACTCTTCATATTTGGGGTTATCATACTTTCTACAGCCCAGTACTGGGGGCAAGGGGAATATATTTATTACTGAAGAAGATAGAGAAAAAATCTCATCAGTCATGATACACATTGTAAGCCACCCTGAGTCTCCGGAGAAGGACAGCATATAAATCAAAGCAAAAAAAAAAAAGTTGGTTCCTTTAGATATTCTACATGGAAAACAATTCCCATTCCTGAAATTAGTATAATAACTATACTTAAATTAGTTGATTATGAAATTTGCAGTTTGTTCCCAAAGATCAACTCTTGAACACAGTCAGTGAAATACTGGATAATTTAACTTTTAGCATTAAAGGTAGGGATGGTGATATATGTTTGTCAGTATGACTTCCAGTATTCAATATTTGGAGTTTTAGATTGGCCAGAAGACTCATTTAATATTG
>JANHZT010000785.1:26989-37277 GCA_032468215.1 Stegonotus admiraltiensis
CTGCTTGCTGCAAAGAGGTAAATTGCTGGAGCAGATTTTTTTTCCCTTGTGCTAATCAAGCTATGCTGAAAATGAAAGTAAAGCAGGCTGTTTGCTGTTTGCTGCAATGAGGCAAAATAGCTCAGAGGCAGAGGGAGATTTCTTTTTCTTCTTTTCCTCACCAAAAAAGGTAGGTGCGTTTTATACTCCGGTGCGTCTTATACTCCGAAAAATACGGTACTTATTTCTGGTTCTCGTAACTTGCAAATTTTAATGAAAATGTATACAATTAGACAAATTTAAACATTAAAAAGGATATACAAGATAGTTCATATTTCACACTTTCGTTTATATACCTATGTCAGTTTAGAATACTATTCAACAGAAATTGCAAGTTAAATGCTTCTGAAGATTCAGAGATTCACACGTTGCTTAAGACATGGCATTGTTCAAATTATGTTAGAATTCATAGTACTTTTACAAAACCATACTCAGAATTAACATATCTACTACATCAGCCTTACCAGGATGTGTATAAGGAAGAATATAAACAGAATTTTTATTAATAAAAGGAAAAATCATGTTTTGCTTTGCAGTCTGAACACTAACATTAAATTATTTCTTTCATTGTTCATCTAGGAACTGTCAAGCTGTGGTTGGAATAAAAAGGAAAAATATAGTTCAGCACCAAACGCAGTTGCTTTTACAAGAAGATTCAACCATGTAAGTTTTGAGACTAACTGTATACATCATAATTAAATGGTGCAATTAATAAAACTGTATGGTTTTTTTTGTTAAAATCTTAACTTCTGTTAAAGGCAGGGATATCTCTATACTCTCCTCTCCCACTTCTGCCCCTTCCCTCAATGAGGTTGCATAACAAAAATAAGAGTAAACATCCCCATCTATCTGAGTGAATAGAATGAATCTATGCTAATTGAATTCACAGTAGTGAAGTATTCACTCTAATGGAGTAATTTGCATCTTTTAAAGTGACTAAGTGATTTTATAATGTGAAAAATTTTGATTGATTATTTCAGTATTCACATTTTTATTAGCACTACCACCACTTCCTTTTTGTATATATTTTAATGTAGACCTTTTGTTTTCAGGTAAGCTTTTGGGTAGTTAGAGAGATCCTTCATGCACAGACGTTGAAAATAAGAGCTGAAGTCCTAAGCCACTATATCAAAACTGCTAAGGTAAGAAAATCTTTTTGGAAACAGTTTTAAACTTTAAAACTCCATTTCAAAAACCTATTACAATTTTGGTTCCATTTACTTATGATAAATTATTATTGTTAATCAGTTATAGAAATTACAACATATGGTAATGATTCTTCATTATTGTTTGAAAGTTGCAGAAGTAGATTATGATATTGCTAGTGAAACTGTTCCTCTGAAACTGGCAGTACGTATGTTGAATCAATCACAAATTAATTACTTTTGTAAATAAGTGTATGTTAAAAAGTATACAAGGGTTTCTGGCTCCTATCTTTTGAATAATGTATTAAAAGTTTTGATTTACTGGTTGCATGTTTCTCTTGAGCACATAGTACAAACAACAAGTATTTGTTGATGAAGTCATGAACAGTATTAACATTTGCTCATATCAGTCACCAAAATAATATTTTATTTTACTTGGTTTTATACTTTCATTTGCTGGAATTTTAAAAAAATTTTCTATTTGCAACAATTTCAGATTTAGATATTTTTATCAGAGTTCTAATAGAAATATGTAATTTTAACTCCAGTGATATCATTTATATTTTATCAATAGAAACAATTTGGTGGAGATGTTAAACTGGGAACCGTAGATAAGTCAACAGATGGACTATGGCAGGCAAATGCTTCTATATACTATATTTCTGTGTTAATTTTTTCCCCAGTTTCTCTATTCTAAGTAATACTAACCTTAATTTTATACTTAAAGAGTATAAAAGTGTGTTGCTGATCTCTTAACCTAGTTAAAGAAGTGGTAGTTATTCATTTTGCCCCAGGCCAAGCTAGGTTACACACAAAAATCACAGTTAGATAGCTACAGAGGGACATAAACAGAATCTAGACTTCTCTGGACCCAAGACCCTCAAATGTTTTGGGAATCCTTGTGATAGAATGGGTTGCATCAAAAGGATGAGGGGAGAGGAAGTGATCGTTGAATAATTAGTAGAGTTGCTTTCTGTTCCACTCTCAATGTTCCTTTTGTACTTCTTTCTCCCCTCTATCAAAAAATATATCAGCAGATTCTCTCAATCCTCAAAAGAATATTATTTATAGAACCTAAGGTCAGGCAAAGAGAGAAAGCATTTGAAAGTTTCTGCTTTGGATCCAACCTAATCTAGATTGTATAAAACAGAATAATTGTAAAGCTTTATAATTCACTTCAGTTTTAAAATTCTTTGGCGGTTTTATTTTGACTGAATTATCGGTTATCATTTGGTTGTATCCATTCTTTATTGCACTGCATTCTTAGAAAATTGTTCAGACGTTTATGATTTAATAGTAAATAATTACCTGACATTGAGCTTCCATTTCTATTCTTGTCTTCAGAAACTTTATGAACTAAATAATTTACATGCTCTTATGGCTGTGGTTTCTGGATTGCAAAGTGCCCCCATCTTCAGGTTGACTAAAACATGGGCGGTGAGTGAATTACATTAAATAATTGCTTTTTTATTAATAAATAGCAAAACATTAATTATACAAGGAGCAGACATAGCCAGTGAATTCTACAGGCATCTTTAATATAAAGAAACAGTGTCCCTTCTTATAAAATTCTTTAAAGCTTTAACAAGCTTCTTTTGTTTATTCAGTATAAGAAAATTATCCAGGGCACTTTCTTGATTTGCTATTTGTTTAACCCTTTTAATTATTGCAACATTAATCAGTTTCTTTTGTATATCCACTGTAGCATCTTTTTCCATATTATTCTTGTAGCCTGTTATTTTTAATTCCAATTTCAAATCAGTCTCCATTTTGTCAGGTAAAATTTATTCCACTTCCATAACATCTTTTAGATAGTCATTCTATAGAAGCAAACACTCTTAAAGTTAACTTCTAGGTTTAGTGTTTAAAAATATTCTTCAGTATATTAGAATATTTTGCTTCATCCCAAGTCCAGTTTGAGTGTTCTCCTTTAATTGAAATTTTTAGTTATCTGTAGTGTCCAATTCTTAAATTACCTTATGTTTTTTTTAGGATTCAAAACAAAAATATTTTCCATGGAAAAAATTCTTTATAATTTATTTCAAATTAATCTGGACCCTTAATACATTTGTAACTTTCTAAAGTCAAAATTTTAATCACCCTATATTAAACAAAATAATAATTTTTAAAGTCCTTAAGCTTGTATTTGAAAGGGTTTTTTTGCTGAGGACTGAAGAAACTCACCAGGTATTGGAAAACATGTTGATCCAAAGGTTTCTAGTGTCTGAACAGAGTTACCAAGCAGTTTGCAAAAATGATTAGAAAAAGAAGTATGTAAATTCACGATTCTTTGAAAGGCACCAACTGTGGTTTGAGCAAGATGGCTATTCCCTTGTCTCCCTGAGCTCTAAACTTGCCAGAAACTGCTGGCTTGCAGTCTGCTTGTGAGAAGCAACCGCCTGGAGCACTTATAGGTGTTCTTAAGTCCTGTCCTTGTCCAGAGAGGAGGTATTGAAGAGCCAGTCTACTTGCTGGTTTTTCATACAACTAAGGTTGTCAGTTCCATTCTTCACAGAGTCATCCTGAAGACACCTTTTCTTCCCCAGAAATCCTACAGGAAAATTACAAGTGGTACTTGTTTACTGAGATGGTCAGGAGCTAAAGGCTTGAAAGGTAGTGGTGCTTAGTGAATGGTGGTTCTGCTGCTTATCTGAGGCATAATTTCAACCTCAAATAAATACTCCATTCTTTCAAAGGCCTCTAGCACTAGATCAGGGGTGTCAAACTCATGTCGTCATGGCGTCATCACGTGATGTATTGGGACTTTTCCCCCCTTTGCTAAACCGGGTGGAGGCGGCGCCAGCACGTGACACAACCGGCTCACAGGCCGCAAGTTTGACACTCCTGCACTAGATTATACCAATAGCAGTGGTTAGAATGCAGTACTGCAGGCTAAATCTGCTGACTGCCAGCAGTTCAATCCTGACTGGCTGAAGGTTGACTTAGCTGAGGTCGATAAAATGAGGACCCAGATTGTTGGGGGCAATATACTGACTCCATAAAACCACTTAGAGAGTACTGTAAAGAATTATGAAGCAGCATATAAGTCTAAGTGCTATTGCTATTTCTACCTAGAGGAAAACAAAGCTATCTTTCTGAAAATATGTTTTGAAAGATTGGAAGATTTTCTGGAAATATATGAAAAGCAGTGCAGAGGACTATAAAGAGAAGACATAATTGTTAGATAATTGTTTATTAGATAATTCATATGGCTTCCTTCCACCTTTTCTTCAGTTAGGAGTCTTCATTAGATTCTGATATATTCAGTATCTAGGGCAGTAATTTTTCCTCCCTGAACTTTGATGTTTTGTGGTCTTTGACACATTACCTAATGGCAGTTTATGATTTTTGACTTTGAAGTGTGCACTGTATTTTGACTCTGTTGTGACTACCTTATTAAGAGAGAATGGATAAACATATTTTTTTTAAATGGATAAATTTTATATCTATTGCTACTTTTTTAACTTATTTTAAAAATCACCATCAGAATACTAGGGATTTAATGTGAAGGGTAATTTGGCCTTGATGTTTGTCTTCTAACAGATTAAATGTCTGTTCTAAATGTTTTCTCATTGGTCAATTGTTGGCTTTTAAGTATCTCATTTTGTCATATAAAATAACTATTAAATATGTGAATATAAAAGGATAGCTTTTACAGTAATAGTTTTCTGTTCTTTATTTTCCCAAAAGTTACTGAGCCGAAAAGACAAAGCTTCTTTTGACAAACTGGAATACATAATGAGCAAAGAGGACAATTATAAAAGACTTAGAGACTATATTAGTAGCTTGAAGATGACTCCTTGTATTCCTTATTTAGGTAAGACAAATACTTTAAATTTTTTTAGTTAATCTGTTAAAATACTGATATTGGCTGCAGTCTGGAAACTTAACAGCTGTTAAGCAACATAATAAAGCTTGTGTTGCAAAGCTGCTTTAGTCAGACATTTGACCCTTGACCAGCCTACAGAGGCTGCTGATGATCAGGCTATCTGCTTGAGGGCTAAGGCAGCCTCGCCAGCTGAGGTTTTCTTGGTTATTTACAGAATCTGTGTTTTCAAACAGAGTGCTTTGGATTGTGATTGCAAATGTCTCGATTTCATAACTATCATAAATTTGCATTTAATATCTCTTAAAGTCTTTTTTAAAATATAAATTATGTGCAAAATACTTTTTCTTTTGAAGAATTGTACATTACAATGGACATACTAAGAATTCAGGAGTAATATTTTAATTTTTATTGAATTTCAGCACTTGAAAAAGAAAAAAACGAGGTCAATTCACCTCATCCCTCTTATTGACATCATCATTACTGCTATTATCCTGGCAGTCATTGATTATTTTAAAAGAGCCCAGCTTAGTTCATTACCACATTTTAGAAATTTCATGTTGCTTCCAACAAGAGAAGTGGGGGGGGGGGCGCTAAGCAACAATCACTCTCAAAATAAAAAAATCCAGTCTTTGTTTTCACATTTCCTAACCAACAAAAATACTGTTTTTGTCCTCTATGCAAAATGGGCATATGGACTTACATTTTTGAATTGTTCTTCCTTCCTGGCAACAAGGATAGCCACAAATTAATTGGAGAAATATCCAATATTCATGGAATTTATTGATCTCTGCCCTTGAGAGGTGTTTTGCTGCAATTGGACTTTAGCAGGGCACTACAAGTCAAGGAATACGTTGGCACATCTTGAAAAATCTTTCAGTAAATATGGAAAATGCAAAACGTACTTGGGATGTACACAGTGTTTCAAATTCAAAATATTTTGAACTTGAAACAGTGTGGATTCCCATTGAAGCCACACTTCTTGCCTCCAATGGCAATGTTTTTCTACAGTGCTGAGGACATATTTACACTATTGATGAACAAGTAAATCAGTGGTGAAATCTGCATCGGTTTGCTACCGGTTCACTGGCCACGCATGCATGCTGTGTGCCAAATGCTCACTGTGTGCACGCATGTATAGTGTGTGCCGAGCGCAGATGCGCACCAAACATGCGCTGCATGCGCGCGCACACATGCACAGTGTGTGCCAAAAGGAGGCTTGGTAAGGTAAGTAGAACAGCGAGGGGGGGAATCAGCTGTGCTGTGCGATTTAGCTTCGCTAGAAAGCAGGATTTCCTGCTTTCTAGCAAAGCTAAACCACAAGGCACAGCTGATCGTCAGAAATACCAGTTCGGAGCAACTGGTAGCTTTTTTAAACTACTGGTTCAACTGAACTGGTAGCTTTCTTTTACTACCAGGTCAACCAAACCATTAGTTTTTATCACTACCAATTCACCCGAACCGGTAGTTTCAGTTCGCCTGAACCGGAGCAAACCGGCAGCATTTCACCCCTGAAGTAAATGGATTTTCCAAATATGAAAATAAAGATAGAAAAGTATTACTAAATTACTTTTGTGTATTTTAGGTAGTTGCATATAACTAGGTTGTGTATTTTAGGTAGTTGCATATAATCTATTAATCTATAGATTTATTATAGTATTGTGTAAAGACCATTCAATCCAGTGATGGGTTTCTATCGGTTCGCCCCGGTTCAGGCGAACCAATAGTGGCGGTGGTGGGAGGCTCCACCCGCCTGCCTGGACATCATCGTAGATGCTCTGTGTATGCGCAGAAGGTTCTGCACATGCTCAGAAGCACCATGAGCGAAGTGAGCGTGTGCTTGCTCACAGTTCTGAACCAGTAGTGAAGGTAAGTGGAACCCACTACCGATTCAATCACATATTTGCCTCAGTTGCTTCATTCAAGTAGATACATTGCTTTATTCAATCTATGGATAGTTCATTCTAATCATGATCTGGTAAACTTTTCAATAGATACCAAAAAAGGACAGCAAAAAAGGATTTAAAGTTTAAATGGTATTCAAATTGCCATTTAATTGCCACAATTTGATACATTATCAAATTGTGTATATAAATATTGGATGGATGAACTCTTCTGAATTTCTTACTAAGGAGACATTTTCCAGTAATTCTCAAGTGAAAATATGCCCTTAGCAATAATAGTAAGATTTCTACTACCCCCCCCCCAAGAATTTCCCTTGTTTACGCCTTTCTTTAAGATTTAAATGAAATTTGGTAAAACATGTAATCTGCAGACTGCCAGAGAGATGACTGTATAGTGAAAGGTATCCACACAAAATCCCTAAATAAGTAACATTTTAACATTATTTCTAAAGCAAATTAAATGGGAATTGCTAGAAAAGAATCAGAATTTGTTGGCCATGAACTAGAAAAGATAGAGGACAGAAGGAAGGGAAGAACGATTATAGAGTATTAGTGAGTGAGAGTATTTATATACATAGCTGCTCTAAAAGTAAAAATCTCCCACTGTCACTCTTATGACCTGAGAACTTGGAGAGGGTCTTGTTCTGCCCATATTCAGCTGTGGACTGTGCTGTCTCTTATCTGAACGTTCCCTAAGTAGCATACCATTACACAATCAGGATGACTTTGCAGACTCTTTATTCACATTACAAAATTCCCAGGCCAGAAGGCAAAATCATGTTTTCAGGCCCTTCAGGAAGACCAGCAAGGTTGAGGCCAGCCTGACCTCAAGGAAAATGATGTTTCAAAGAGTGGGTGCCATGGCTGAAAAGGCTTTCCTCTTGGGTCCTGCCAGGTAAGATAATATTCCTTTGTGGATAGGACCCAGAACTCACATCTGCTCATCCCTGCTGATGGGATGAGCAGATGTGATTAAGGAGAGGAATAGAGTGGAGAGGAATGGAATAGAATAGTCTTTATTGTCACTTTAAATGTACACTAGTTAGCATACATTAAAATGAAATTTCATTGCATTCAGCTGTCAAAAGATAACCATTAGGCATATACTCACCTACACACACATATACTGGTATATGACACAAAAACACCACAGTCTAGTTCGAATGTATAAATATACATGGTGAGAAAAAGAATCCTGCGAATTTACAAGGCAGATGGCATAAGGAACAAAACTGTTACAGAATCTGGTAGTCCTGTTATAAATACTTGGAAACCTCCTCCCAGAGGGGAGCAACAGAAACAGACCATGAAGTCGGTATGTGGGGTCTCTAACAATGCTTCCACCATTGCTGTAACTTATTTTACAATAAGTTATTATTATTTTACAATAATGTCATAAAAACAGTTGTAAAATTGAGTCCGGTCACATTTGTCTTAATTTACAACCACAGCAATTTACGACCAAAATTTTGGTTCCAGTTGTGGTTGTAAAAGAACTACCTATACACTAAAATGAATATAAAAAACATATAATGTAATCAATCTTACCATTTCAAATGATATTTAATATTTAGGTATTTAATATTTAGGAGAGTTAAGTCAAAAAAAATTTTTTTTTACAAAAACTATTTGTGTGATTTGCTGAATTAAATAGCAGCTTTTAAGAGATTGGAAATACTATTTTGGAGGTATTACCCATTGCCTGGAACATAGTACTGGACTATTTTGAATATTTTTAAACTAATAGATGATATATTCTTTACAACTATCATAAAAACAGTTATTAGTCCAGTCATATGCTGTCTCAATTTACTTTAATTCTAACTATAACATATTTTTAACACATTATTCAGTCATTAAATACTACTGAAATCAATTTCATAGAACATGTCTAGTACACTGAACTTTATTAAAAACATAAATTAAGCAGTTTGTAACTACTGAAACAGTTCATTCTTTAATTACACAACTTTGTTTCTTAAATCTTAATTTCAATTTGTAACATGGGATTAATAACATTTGTCTAATGTACAGTAATGTACAGTGTTGTAGCAATTTCAAAACCTGTCGCTACCAGTTTGCTTGTGGGTGCTTGCGCTTGTGCGCAATGCTTCTGCACATGCGCAGAAGCATCCAGGCGGGTGGGCACAGCCTCCCACTGCCACCACTACCGGTTCACCCGATCTGGGGTGAACAGGTAGCAACCCACCACTGTAGCAGTGCTACCAATTTTGGATTTGTCTTTCAAAATAATGTGTAGTTTCTGATCCAGAGGAAGTAGGATTTCCATGTCTTAAGAAAATTGTGCTGTAAAATACAGGTAGTCCACAATTAATGATGACCACTTGTTTAGTGATTATTCAAAGTTATGATAGCACTGAACAAATGATGGTTACAACTAGTCCTTTAATGTCTGGCCATCCCAGCACCCTCCTGATAATGGGATCATGATTTAGGGGATCCAATTGGCTCTTAACAAGGTTAAGTTGCAGCACCCTGAGGTCACATGATCTTTATATGTGACCTTCCCTTCCTGCTTCCCATAAGTAACATCAATAGGGAAGGTGGCAGAGAAGGTCACAACTTGCTTGGGTAAGCCTCACCAGTACACTGTCTCCCAGCCTCTCTGTACTTGCACCTCACCAGCCACCTGCACACTCTGGCACACCTTCCCTGGGACTCTCAGCCCTCATATGGTGTGTCCCTGCCACTTGTGCCCCTTCTCCCAAACAGCAGCAGCCACCCAAAACTCTTCCCCACCCTTCTGTGGCTCCCTTACCATCTCTTCCAGAAGCTGCCATCCCAAGCCCCACCACACTTGCACTATGCCTCCCTTACCACTCGCACACCTCCTTCCATCCAGCAGCAGCCCCTTACCTGCCTATCTGCTTGCAAGCTGCCTGGAACTTGCAACCTCTGGTCAGCTTCCTGTTCTTTTTTAAGGTTGCTGACACACAGACAAAAACAGAGTAGTGTAGAAGCAGGAATATTCACTGCAGTTTAGGCAGATAGTAGCAGACAGGAATGAAACTCAAATGCCCAATAAAGAATGCTTGCCTGAAGGGAGCCAAATACAGTCAAAGAAATAACAGCATAGTCCAGAGATGTTCAAAAAGATCCAGGATGCCAAATTGGGCAGTCAGCCAATCCAAAGGTCAAGAGTCACAAGCAAGAAGCAGAAACATAGCTGGATAGCCAAATGGTTGTTTCCAACAAGGACTTGCATGCTCAGGAACTAATCAAATCTGTCTGTGTTGTGGCCCGTCAGCGGCCTGTGCAGTTAGTAGCTGATTCCGACGAGGAGGCTGGTGTGGTGCTGCGCCAGCAGCCTGTGCAGTTGGCACTTGAGTCAGACAATGAGGAGGCTGGAGAAG
>JANHZT010000785.1:73032-91429 GCA_032468215.1 Stegonotus admiraltiensis
GGCAGTTCATACAAAACCACGGGGCTAGCACTCCAAAAAGGAGCGACTTGTCAGCGAAGCGGTGCCACCGGAAGTCCCAGTTAACTATTTTGTTGATGGCTTCCAAAAGTTGATTAAAATCAACCTTTTGGGAAGCTGTTTGGTGTTTAATAGGTTAACTCCATTTACATTTATTTTGTATATTCATTGTATCTAGTGAGGTGAATGTTTCATATTTATATTCCATTATCAGTGTTTTAATTTTTAATTGTTATAAGCCACGTAAAGTCTGGGAAGATTCAGATACCTAATAAAGAATAATAATAATTTCCATTGTGACAAATGGCTCTGTGGGGAATAGAATAGTCCAAATGGAGCAAGCTTTGGATTCTCTTTTTGGAGATCTCTTCCACAGAATATTTGGTAATAATAGTTCTGTGCAGGATGGATAGGATGATGTAGCTGGAGCAGTTTCTGAAATCATATTGACCTGATTGCCTCTTTCACTGTCTTAATTAAAAGAAGCATAATTGTACGACTCCAAACAAAATCTTTCCCAACAGAAATATCCAGCTTCTGCCTAAATACATCCAGTAAAGGGTCATGGAGTTGCTCTCATTATCAGGAATATTTTCCTAATGTTCAACTAGAGTATGCCTTCCTGTAATTTAAAATAGCTGTCTTGTGACCTGAATAATGGGATGATGGATATGACTTTATGTGAAATATACTAAAATACCTGAGTTTATCATATTCCCCTAATGTTCTCTTAACAGTAAAACTATCAAGTTATCTCAGTCTCTCCTCAGTTGTAGTTTCCAGTCTACTGATTTTTGCTGCCTTTCTCTGAAAGCTTTCCTTATTTAAACAGAAAGTCCATAACTAAACATTGGGTATAATGGTCTGATTAGAATGGAACAGAATAGAACTATAATATCCTACTATTTGGAAATCACCTTACTATATTGATGCAGCCTAAGATTATATTTCCTTTTTTGCAGCCACATCATCTCCTAGCGTTCAACTTGTGATCTACTTAATTCACAAAATTCCCTTTTTGCATATACTATTGCCAAGTATTCTCTATCCTATACATATATGTACATTTTATTTTTGAAAGAAATGTTACATTTCCATCTATTATTTTCAGTTTGACTCCCTAGTCTCCCAAATTTACATCTGAAATATTCCCACCAGCTTAATGATCTTCCAGATGATAATAAAAAATGTTCCTGAATATCAAGTCCAGGATCAAATTCTGTGGCTTGATTTCTTCCATAGCCTGGCTGAGGAGCCTTTGAAGAGCAATTTGAGTATAGTTTTATGACAAACAAAATAAGAACCATTAGGTCTTCATTCAAGGGTTCTCTCATTCACCTCCCCTCTTTTGTGTACTAATGGAAAGAGGTTGGAAGCATCTGTTTTTTGTTTTAACTATGAGAACTATAATTTATTTTTAAAAGAGCAGTTTGAAAATAAGCAAGAACCAAAGGTTAGTTACCAATCTTGCCTAATTTTCAAGCTATTCTTGAAAAAAGTGTATTTCTATAAGTTTAGTGCATTTGGAAGCAGCATATAAATCTCAATCTTGGCTCTTTGATTGCATAACAGGAAACTAGGATTTTATTTCTAAACTTGAACCTAAGTTATACCTCTAATTTTCTTTACAAAATTATTTCTTCTGTTAATAGGTTCCTGCCAATTTAATGACTTTTGAGTGACCAGCTACTGCAGAATTTGATCCAAGAATTTGCTTCATCCACTTTTGAATGCTATTTCATGGTTTGAGAAGTCCTGTTGAAGGCATGCCAGCTGTACTTTTGACTAGGAAGTAAATGGAAGTTCTGAATAAAAGCACTAAGATTTCAGGGAATGGAATGTGACATGAACTACCGTGAGGCTTGCTGCTATTCAATATTCTCTGAACTGACTTGTGGAAACCACTGCCTTAAAGAATGAAAGGTTATCCAACATGAAACACCAAATTTGTGTGTGTGTGTGTGTGTGTGTGTGTGTGTGTAAAAAACCTCTGATGGTGCTGTGCTTAGGTTAAGTAGGTTGTAGCTAGTTTGTATTTGTGTTTACTTTGTTACATTTTAATTTTAAAGCCCTGCTTTTTGCAGCTTTTCTTGTTGTAAAAAGGGGTACATCTGAAACTTAAGGGTGTTTCAAGGGGTGTTTGTGCAAGGGGATAGCCTGTGTTTTCTTGAAAAATATGCAGCTTATATCTGTGTCCCTCTGTATTAGCTCTTGTGCTCAGCTAATTGGGGACACGGTATAATTAGTTTAGCTTAGAATGTAACAACTGTAATATATGCAAATTTATCTTCTTTTTATAAAGCACTGACTTTGCAGAATTTGATACTACATGAGGTTTTTCTTTTCTGCAAGTGACACAACAGCCAATATATTCATTCTTTTTTTTGAGAGAGAGAAAGAGAGAGAGAGAGAAAGAACTTGGTTGTCAGTTTCAAGGAAGCTCTGGGAAACATCAGGAGGTCAGAACTGAGAATTTAATCTCAACATATTTTCAGACATAACACCTTCATTTCTCCAAGAAACAGTTTACATACAGATTGTATGCTTTTCCACAAGCAAGTTTATCCCTGAAAATCTTTATTGCTGCCTATTAAATATTGTTTTATAGACAAAAACCTTATATTTTCCTTTTTGTAGAAGAAGCACATGATTGGGATTAGAAATTTTTCATTTCTGTTATGTCAGAGCTAGAAACCATATCTCTAGCATAAATTTATTTGTGTATAGTTTGCAAAGGTCACCTCCTACAAAATCAGAAAAATCTGCAAGGAAAAAGATAAGCCACTGGTGGGATTAATTACAAGTAGGTTTAGTTTAGTGTAAGAGAAGATAGGTTGTCATTTCACATATTTCCTTTAAAAACAGCCTACCACCACATGAGATAATTTGTAAAGAAACTCATACTCTGAAAATTTGTCTGTGTTATTATGATAGCATGATACTTTGAACTAGACAATTTCAGAGCCTTCACATGGTAATAATATTGATCACAAGAAAACAAGGTCAGTTGAAATCAACCTCATCAGTGCTATAGTCCAGTTAATAAGTATATATATATATATAGACTGAGGTTATAAAAAGTAACTCAAATTCATGTGTGTGTAGAATGTCATTGGTTCATGTATCTAAAGGATATATTTTCTAAAAGGCTTTTTCCTGCTTAGTAGGATAGGCAGAAATGGCAGCTGTCCACAGAAGGAAATAATAAGGTTGACATAAAACTTTCATGCAAAGTACAATGAAAACAAAAATGGGGACATTAAAATTATCCACTTTTAAAATCTGTTTCTGTTGTTCCTGCCAAAAAGTTCACAATATATTTAAATTTTGGATTCTTGGGGAATTAATACTCAGTTCTGACCTTCTAGTGGTATTTGTTATAAAAGGAGACCTGCATGTTCTTGACTTGCTTAGTTTACACATCTGCCAATAAATGACACAGGATGTTTCATGGGAACATCTTTATAGCCAGCAGTATTACTATATAGAGTTTGCACAATTAAATTTCCACTTTTCAGAGTTTAAAAAAAGCATCCCATTTTTTAATGTTGTGGAATGGAATCCTGTGGAATTTATTTGTTCTAAAAAAAGTGCGGAAGAAAAAGAATTGTGTAGATAGACTTATCCAATTGACCACCATTCTTATGAGTAGAAAGATGCAACTGCAAACCACAGCTTAATTAGGTATAGAGTTTTGAAAGATAAAAGGTCGACTCATGCCAGTTTTTCATATGATGTCTAATATAGTTAGTTTTGGCATACTTTTGAACATTTACAATATTTGATTCAGATCACAGAACGTATTTTCTGAGATACATCATTTTTGAAGCTTATGAAAATTTTGAACATTTTCATAACTAATTCATTAAGTCAAAATGTTTCTCAAAAGGAAATGGATGGTTTGGAAAGGGAGCACACACACACAAGTAGGCACATGTATCAGCTCAAAACCAGGTTGGAAACTTGTTTTTGCCCAATAGACTAAATACCAAAAACAGCAAAAAGTAGTAAAAATTTCAACTTAAATATAAATACATTTGTTTAAAAGCTTTACTTAGCCTATTTCCTGTAAATAGCAAATAGGGGTATTTTACAGCTTTTGGCTTTCTCATACACGTTTTGCAGTTTTTGTATTTATTTGTTTTGATTTAATCTATTTGAAAAAAACTTTCAATCCTTGAACCATTCCAGATTATATGGTAGTTTTAAAGGTTGCACTTGTAAAAAGATCTATTTAATTTCTAACAATTTGCTTCATTCATCAGTTAAATCTCAGTAATGTAAAATTTTACAGTTCATGTTATTAATAATATGCAGTTCATACTATTAATAATATGCTTTAATAATAATTAAAAATATGCATCAGAAAATCTAAATGCTGTTTGAGTATGAATGAAGCATTTTGCTTGGTAGTACAAGTTTCTTCTAAATAATTGAGCTAAATACATAGATGCTAATATTATCAGGGATTGTTTTTATAATAATTACGTTCCACTTTTACTATAACAAAAAAACACTGGATTTTTGGTATATAAAGACATGTTTCACTAAAATGTATTTTAATATTTCATCTAAATACAAATCAAGTTGCAAGAAATGCTTAATTCTAAAAGGCAAGATCTGTTACAAGAAATACTAATCTGGTCGGTTCAACTGTAGAATGCCTTATATGTCTTCATGTCATACATGCACACACACACAGAGAGAGAGAGAGTGCTTCTTCATCTTGCATACTGTAAATGAAGAATCTCTATTGCATATGCCTAACTGAGCCTCAGTTAATCAACTTTCTAATTTCCTCTCATTTTTATAAAATGCAGGGGTCATGGGTTCTGAATATCTCACTACTCATTATTCTGAAAAGTTGATAGCAGTTTCTCAGATTTCAGTTGGCCCACATGAAGCTGGTTAAATAATACTGTCAGACTACTTTGTCAAATCTCAGCCGAGAAGATTTTCCTTGTAATGAAATTATAACTTGCACTGCTTCACGCACAAATGATCCACACAAACTTTTCTATATACACTAAAGACATGGATGAAGCTGCTTTTCAGAACACATTAGATGAAATGAAAAACTTTGTTACAGCTATTTATCTAAATTGTATTTGAATCATAGAATGTTTGCTCTAGATATTGTTGTAGACATACTGTTTTCAAATAGGGTTAAGTGAGCTTTTTGGATTTCTTCCTAATTTTGTGGCATATTCCTGTACCTTTGTGTCAGATCAACCAAATATGTGGCAAATTAGGTTTCCTTGTTATGTAAGCATCAAGTGGCTCAAGTTGCATCTTTCTTCCTCATATTTTTGTGCGTATTGCTTTTTTCAGTTGTTAGCATTCTTAAATCTTAATTTTCTAATTTAGAATATTATATTTTATGAAAACTTGAAGACACTAAAATTTGAAGTAAAGAATCATTTTTACTTTCTCTGAAAAGTCTATCTGCCTAGGTTTGGGGAGTTTTGAGTCACTCTCTTTTCCCATTTAAAAATGACCTGTATCCAACCTTAAAATTTACATTTAAAAATAAGACAGAAACAGAATATTCATTCAGAGGAGCGTAACATTTCCTGCTCATCTTGAGATGAGCCTTTTATATCTGTATAAGATTTTTGCCAGTGCCTTAATTACCAGTTTGAAAGACCAAGGTGGCAATCCACCAAGTATTATTTCTATGCATTCCACTACTCATGTAAATTGGGCTTTGCAGAAACTCCAATTAAATAACTGGATTTGTTCAGCCAGTAGAAAAGCTTAATTTTTCTTTGCTTATTTCTGTTTTGAAAGTCAAGCTTTATGTTTAGTAGACCCAGTAAAAAAACCTCTTAATTTGAATGAGTTTCAGTTCATTGGTTTTATACAAGGAATTTTTGTGCATTTGTGAGCCAGTTCACACTTTTGCATAAACTCCTCTATATGTGTCCTAGGCAACAGGACTAGGCAATGGATGCCTCAAGTATTCCTTCAGACCTTCCTGTCACCATAATCACCAATGCAAGATCTTGCCCTAGAAGTGCAAGTTTCACTGAATCATTTAATTAATTTTCTAAAAATCCATTTTGAAACTGCAAGATAGAAACCAGTTTTTTAAGAATCAGTTATACATGAGGAGTTATATTTCTTTCTAAACTGTATAATATCTGAATTTTGAGAAATACATTTTCAGCAAGAATAAGAAAATTTAAATTCTGAAGGCCATGACTATTAGCTCTCTAGGTTACATTTTTCCACATATATGATAGAGGAGAACTGAACAACAGGATTTATAACAACAAGCAACTTAAATAGCAAGAGTTAAGTCTTTTGCAAAGATACTGGACCATACACAGACTATAGTGAAGAGAGTGAAAGTATATTACAGTCAAGTTTTTCACAACTTTCTGAAACAAAGCTGCAGACATATCAACGTGTTTCTTGAGTTCGGGTGTCATTGAAAATCTAAAATGAAATGTGTCCAAAGCCTCTTTTTTGCAGTGGACAAATTGGCACCTGCTTTCCCTGAAAAAAATATTTATTTTTATTACTAATTAATGGGCTTACTTTACCATAAACGTATTAAAAGATGTGGAAAAGGGGGATTTTAGTAAAATCTTGTCTTTTTGTATCTCTTAATAATAACATAATTTATAGTTATTCACATCCTTAAGAACTTCACATATGTAAAAACATGCAAAGTCTACATTATGCTACACACAAGCCATTTTAGTATATTTTCCTCCATTTGACCTCAAACACTATTTTGATGGGGGTAAATGCACTATGACCTCTATGAGTGATGTGCAGTTTAGCTGTTCCTTGTCCTTTTTTCTTAGTTTTTTTAAATATTTTACCACGTGTGTATGTTTGACCTGTGCGTTTACATAAGCTGTTTCAAGATAGCTTAATGTATGAACTTAAAATGGATTTTTTTCCTACTGAAATAAATTACTTAAAATTTGGTTTCTGTTCATTGTCTTTTGCATAATCATGCTGTGTTGCAGCAGATCTTAAAGATGGAGCCATATTTCTTCAACTGGCATGACATGTCTGATCAATTGGAATTTGGCTGTCATGTGGTAGTTTTCAGAACAGTGGAAAGTAATATGGAAGTATATTGCCAATTGTTGAGGAAAAAAGTATTCTTATTTATAACAATGTACTTTAAAACTTGGCATGTATAGTAGTATGGTTGAAAAAGTCTATAAAATCCTACTGAAAGTATTGCAACCATAAAATCTGAAAACTCTGGAAGCAAGATTTTAAGAGTGTGATTTTGGGATATTTGAAAAACGGCAGAGTAGTATTTCCAACAGGATAGATAGAGTTCAGAGAAGCTACAAGAGTCTTTCAACAAAGCATTCTTCCAAGAAGGGGTTTCAGTGATCATAGCAACCCACTGTATTAATCCCAGACTGTATTTATTCAGAATGTTTATATCCTGTGTACCCAGTTTGAAAGGACTCTGCAACAAAACGAAGTCCACCAACAAAAGGAGTTTTTTAAAAAAGAGATTGTATTTAAAAACTACTCTAAACAGAATCTTAATAGAATATGGTTATCCTCTAAGAACTCTTGTTGAGAACAAAAGACGTATTCCTTTAGTTCCAAATAGTTATCAAGAATAGCCCCAAGAAATTACCACTATACTATTCTAAATCGGGGGTGGGGGGAGGATGTATGTGTTTATGCCCTGGATCCAATTATCGGTTTATACCATTGCCAAGTAACATTTTCTTTCATATATACCACATCTTGAAAAAATGTGTACAGTAGAAGGTCACAAATGCTTCTGACCACGACCAAATCGGGTTCTGATCAAAAAATTCACTTTTTTTTTCCCACGGCCAATTTCCCCTTCTGCCCCATTTTTTTGGTAAGCGCAAAATTTCCAAAATTAGGTTCAGGTCATGACCAAATTGGTTTGCGACCAAAGTTATGGAACGAATTATGGTCATGACCAGAGGTTCTACTGTATGTTTCTATGAGTAATAACAAAGTAACAACTGTCCAGATTTCAATAGTGTTTCAAAGACTTTGTTGGTCACAGACTTGGTGGAACTTGTGAAACGGGTTGTTGAAGATCTACTAGCTACCGATAAAGGAGAATATTTGTAGCTCAGGGCTGAAATGAGGAATCTTTGATACTCTCTGAGTTTGGTTGTTTTCATTACCCAAACTGGTAATATCAACCCTGATGACGTTACTTAGTTTGGGTAGTGAAACATCTTCAAGAAAGCAACCAAATGCAGAAAGCACCAAGGGCCCCTCCTCTACTAGCTATTTAATAATATATTTAAACAATTTATGTGATAGTTAATCTCAGAAATGTGAGTCTGGGAAGATATAGCACACTAAAACAATAAAAACATTAGCAAAAATAAAAAAATAACAGTGATCCCAAGGATAAACTCATCAAGACAATAATTAGACACCAATCAATAGGCCATCTAAACCCCCAACCCTGGAACAATCCAGGTATTTAGTGCTTTACAGAAGGCCAGCAGGGTCAGAGCCAGTGTTCAGAGTGTAGGTACTGCAAGAGGCACACTTCCAAAATCCCATAAACTGACATTTTCAATTGAAAGGACTCACAACATGCCTCTTTTGTTGGACCTAGTGGGACATATAGAAACAACCAGGGAGAGGCAGTTTGTAAATAACTTGGCCCTGTGCCATGGAATGCTTTCTAGGGAATGATCAGCATTTTGAATTCCATCTGGAAGCCTGTACAGCTCCCTGAGTAAGGTTAATGTGGGAGTACCAAGGTGCACCCATAACTACCTGCACTGCCACATTCTACCCAGCTACAGCTTCCAGATGGTCTTCAAAGGCAGATCCATGTAGAGTGCCTTGCAGAAATCCACTCCCAAGTTGACTAACACAACTCTTATTACTAAAGGAATTCTATTAGAGTTTCATGTTTTTAATAGTCAAGGTAGATGATTTATTAAGTAAAGTCTCTGGTTTCTGAGCCATTGGTGTGTTCACATTTTACACATTGTTTGCATTGTTGGTGCAGCACAAGAGTATCAGCTGTGATAATGCTCTCAGGTGCATCACTACCTTGTGCGTAATTACAGAGGTAGAATTTGAAAGACCATATTTGCTATATATTATGAGAGCATAGAGAATGTGGAAGACATGGCATAATCACCATTCTGTTCAGATTCTTGGGAGCGTTTTATATAGTGAAATTTTCACCTGTGAATTAGCACAAATTTAAAATAAAATACGCAGTTATTCCTATCTATAAGTTATTGAACTCAAAAATAAATGACACTGGTCCATTGAAGGAAGGGTTCACTGCAGTTGTTAAATTAATAACATGTTTCTTAAATGAACCTTGCTTTCTCATTGGCTTTGATTGTCAGAAGGTTGCAAAAGGTGATCACATGACCCCAGGACACTGCAACTGTCATAAATATGAACCAGTTGTCAAGCATCCAAATTTTGATCACATGGCTATGGGAATGCTACAACGTAAGTGTGAAAAAGTGTGAGTCATTTTTTTTAGTTCCGTTATAACCTCGAACAATCACTAAACAAATGGTTGTAAGTCAAGGGCTACCTGGATGTACGATAATAGAAATGATAGATACTAGTGTAACTCTGGAATATTCACAATACACAAAAGATAACGCTGTTTCATTTATGAATAAATCAAACAAAATATTTGGCCAGATTTTGCAAATGCCAAAATGGTTTATGTATTCTACATAGTAGAGATTTTGGTATTTCTGATATCCCTGTCCTCTATTCATACAGTAAATAAATAATAATTCATTTCAATCACTATAATGACAGCATATTCATTCTCTAGGAGCACAAGCATCTAGAATACTTTTCTATTTTCTTATGGTTATTTTTCCAGTCTGCTTTTTTCCTCCACTAAACAATTGTTGGATGGAACATTTTTGTCCTCTTTTGCAAATCTTCTGGCTTTGGATTATAACCTTTAAGACCCTATTTTTGGCCAGCATTGCAGAAGCAAACTTCTCCCCTCAAAGAGCAAACCTCTCCTCCCCTCAAAGATCATACACTAGTGCAGTGATGGCTAACCTTTTTGCCGTTGCGTGCCAAAAGCGGGGGTCGCATGGGGGGTGGCGTGCTTGCGTGCCCATGCCCATAATTCAATGCACCCCGCCCAGTGGTGGGATTCAGCCAGTTTGCACCACTTCGGGAGAACTGGTTGTTAACTTGCTGAGCAGTTTGGAAGATTCATTAGGGCAGAGAACCGGTTGTTAAATTACTTGAATCCCACCACTGACCCCGCCCCCCCCGCCCCCGCATATGTGACACACACACACCCATGCTCCCCCTGCTTTTGGCATGTGATGGCACAATGGGCCCGTTTCTCACCCTCCCCAGGCTCCAGAGGCTTTCTAGAAGCCTGGGGAAGGCAAAAACGGCCTTCCCCAAACCCCCGGAGGCTTGAAATGGCCTGTTTCCTGACTTCCGGTGGGACCAGAAGTGCGCATGCACGTTGTAGCTCAGCTGGGGCAATGCTCGCATGCCCACTGATATGGCTCTGCGTGCCACAGGTGGCATGCGTGCCATAGGTTTGCCATCATGGCACTAGTGTCTTGTAAACACTGCAGCATATATTGAACCAATTGATCATAATATCATGCCACATTTATGAAGCACTCAGGAAGAAGATTTTTAAACTGGTAGATTCTGAAATTATGTACTGTAGCTTCTTTATTTTCTTCCAAAGCTCTTAGAATGTCCCAGACCTCTCACTTTTCTTTTACTCACTCAAGAAATCCTCAGACCACTGCCACACTACTAGGGAAAACAATGTACAGTCCAAGACATTTAACATGCTTGCTCACATGATTAATGGGGGGAAAATAGCTCTGGGCTTCCTAATGCTTGAAACAGCAACTTCATTTTTTCATCTTCACTGCTGCCACTTCTGCTATTTGTGGAGAACTGGACTGTACAATCAGCTCAGGATTTGATTGTGGAAGGAAAAATTCATGATATATCTTCTTTAAAGTCTCCTCTTCTAGGCTACTTTACTCTAGATGGCTGGAACAAAGATTTTCTCCCACCATGAGATTGCTGAGAACATAACTTGTTCTCAGGGTCACAATAGATTTGAGAATTAGCTCTCGATACTTCTCAGTTCCATATTTTCTGCCCAGCTTTCATTTTTCTTCCAGGAATAGCCATTGGCCTCATGTTAACAATCGTATCGCAGTTCAAATCACTGCACAAATTGGCCTTCCGTGCCACCTCATTTTCCTCTATTTAACTGTCATTGTATATCAGAGTAACCTACAAATTTCAGAGATGTCATTTTCATTTCCCACCTTTGAGGACAACCTTCTTGAGTAGATCTTACATCTAAATTCTAACCTAGCATGCTATGGTCCCTTATGCTAATATCACTGTCATCTCAATCAAACGTGAGACCTGCATATTCAGAGTGCTATGAGAGTTTTGCTATTGTTATTTAATCTATCTCTCTTTCTTTTTCTTTCTTTCTTTCTTTCTTTCTTTCTTTCTTTCTTTCTTTCTTTCTTTCTTTCTTTCTTTCTTTCTTTCTTAAATTTGTTTGTCACCCATTTCACTGTGAGGGGAGATTCAGCTACAGAAGGTACAAGCCAGTATATATAAAGGCAGGGAGTTGCCATCTACTCAGCTTCTGCATCTTGAGTGCTCAGGTAGGAGACAAAGCACGTAGGTTTTCTTCTGAAGGTCTCTGTTCCTACAATTTTGTAGATAGGCATGTAAATAATCTTGAAGAAGCTTTACAAAACCAAACCATGCAGAAGTATTGCTTAAGCCCTGGGAAGGAGATAGTATTCGGAAGAGCCTCAAGCTAGCTCCTTCCTGACTCGCTGAGTTATCAGAAGAAGGGAAGAAAGAACGCCATCAGCCTTGCTAAATTTCTGTCAAAATACCTCATCTCTTCTAGTCTTCAATGGAATCTAGCATGACCTGGACAATTTCTAAGAGCTAACAAGTAAATGGGATGTGCTCTTCTACCATTCTCTTGACAATGAAGTTCAATAACTGTAGAGTGACTATTTTGCCAGTGGGATCAACCTATTACAGCTCCTCCAGTCCTAAAACTCATGCTGCCAGTCTTATTGAAGATAATAATGGACTAAGACAGCTGCTATGCCATCAGCCTCTCACTGGGTGTGAGTTTATACAGTGAGAGAAGAGCAATGCTGATTTCTACTATATAACTATTTACTATTACTATATTTTTACAATATATCCATATTGTCAACTACATAGCTATTGTGGGGGAAAGTATCCCAATTCCTATATTTTGTGTGACATGCATCAGATAGTCTGGGTTCTTCAAGCAGAAACAGCACAATTTGCTAAACAAGAACTGACTATGGTTTGTCACATAGCTGTTTTGACAACCAAAATTATGACACCCTCTTTTCTTCTCTACTGACTTATGCCAGAGACCAAGGCTGGAATTTCACAAAGTGCCTTATTAAGTCTGACAATATGCTAGATGGACTAAAAAGTTGTGTATGATGGTGTCTAAATGAGTGCATAAACTTTCACACTCAACCTTTGTCCCATTTGTCTCAATCAGATACTGCCAGCTTTGTCGACAGAAACCATGCCTGTGGGTTCTTGCACTTTTGAAATTTTGCCTGATTCAAATATTAAATGGCCTATTGGTATCATCTCAAAGAATCCCACTACTAGTGGCTGATTTTTATTTACTATACAAATCATTTTTTTTTATTACAGGTCAGTGAAACAAAAAAAAATTAGACTTACTAAATAAAACCTACAGAATAGTCTAAGCACAGATACTCATACAAACACACACACTTATTCATGCTTACTCTGTTTTGCTATCAACAATGTGCAAGTTTTAGAAACTGCAAAAACAAACTTTGCAGCGGTGAATTATCTTAGCATCCTTATGTCCAAGAAAAATTGAATATAAAATTCAATTCATCCTGGAAATGAGGTTAGTAGAGATATTAATAGTTCTTTACAAGCGTTTATGAGGTCGTTTTTTAGTATTACTATTTTTCTACGTACAGAGTTTTACAAAATTTTCCATGCAACTGTGCTGATAGTATAATATTGAACCATAATTATATAACTGACCAATGCTGCATTGAAATCTGCATTTCTATGGCCATAAGTGAGAATTTTCTCTCATGCTTGTGCTATTCTGTTTGTAATTTTATATTAAGGATAATCTGTTGAGAGAATGAAGAACAATCTTCTATCCTCTTTCTCAATATAATTAACTTTTTGTGACTTCTTTGAAAATCCTACTTACCTATAGAACTTTTATCCTGAAATTGAGCAGTGTGTCTTTCTCAACCTTTTTTGGGGGGGAGAGAGGAGCTATGCGATGGCTCTTGATGAAAAGCAGTGCAAACACACTATTAGAATAGTACTGATAAAACATCTCACAGATCACCATCATTCCATTTCACAGTATCCCTTCTGCAGACCATTTTCATAGAAAATAAAAGTGTTTCACGGGCTGATAACTGACACAAAAAAGGAAGAGCTGTTAGTAGATTAAGCCATTTGGCCCTCCATCTAGGCAGGGTAGCATGTCCTGAAATATTTCATATAGCGGGGAGGGGGGGAAAAGACGTATTTGTCAGGCAGCAGAAGGAACAGGGCCTGACAAGACTGGCTAGCATTGTTTGTTTATTGCATTATCCACATATTACATATGACAGAGCAAAGGCAAAAGGAACAGTAGTTTGGCCAAGAGACACACAAGCTACTGATTAAAACAAAACCCTCTGCCATTTCCAAAGACTTAGTCATCTAATTACACTGCCAATCAGTGACATGCCATTAAAAGTAGGGGCTTAAATTAAAGCAGTGATGCTTGGCTCAGTCAATGCAACTTTTGGATGCCATGCAGCATGAGAAAGATTAATATTCATAACTGAAGTTTTAGCTCCTGGGTTGGGGATCAACATAACACTTTGTGAAGAAAAAATGAATTAATTACTGGATGAGCCATGGAAGTCTGGTACCTATTAAAGCAAGTCTGCTGCCATGGTAGCCAGTAAACATTTCCTAAACAATTGCTTAAATCAAGCTGCTTGTGCTGCTATTCTTTCATTTGCCAAAGATGCATAAGGACTGTCAGAACCCGACAATTTGCTGGCCTCCAGTTTAGCATCAGTATCAGTTCAGAGCCAGTTGGATCTAGTGGTTAAAGCCCCAGGCTAGAAACTGGGAGACCGTGAGTTCTAGTCCCGCCTTAGGCACAAAAGCCAGCTGGGTGACTTTGGGCCAGTCACTCTGTCTTAGCCAAATCACTTCACAGTGTAGTTATTGTTGTGGGGACAATAAGAGAAGGAGGAGGAAGCATTAGGCAAGTTTGATAACTTTTGTTATTTACAAAAATAATAAATGCAGATTATAAATAACATTTTTAAAAATACGTGAATAAATCTGAGAGCGTTCCCCTTGTCATTCTTCAGTGTCTGTAAATGTCCATTAGTTTGTGGTACCTGCATTCAATTAATTGTCAAAGAATAACTATTAGGAAAGTTGAAGATGGTATTAAAATTGACTTTGTTTCCTATATTATACCCATCAACTCTTTTATCTTTCCAGTCCAACATTTTACAACAGCTTTTGGAATAGTCCAATACTTTAAACAAGAATGAAATATAAAGGTGTATATATTACTGGCAGCAATTTCTCCAAGCGTTGTCATACACAAGCTTTGTTTAGGTGTTGGTTGTTGATTTAGAAAGTGGATGAATAAAGCTCTGAAAAATTTTCTGTCAAGAACACCCAATGGAATAAAGATCTCTCTGTAGGTCCCTGCTGAGTGTTACCTTTGGAGGCTTACCTTTAGCAACCTAGTTTTTTCTAAAGGAAGTTTATTGACTTCTTGCAGATATGAGGGGAGAGAGGGGAGCCTGCCAGGATGGTAAGGAATAGACAAGAACATCAGGGAAGAAGTGGTGAAGAAAGGGAAATATTAGAGGAATGAAGAGATATGGCAACAATGGGGAGTAAGAAATGGGGATTGGGGTTGGGGTTGGTACAGAGAGCCTATAGGCAACTCAAATGAGGTGACAGCCAGGAAAAGGAATACATCCATTTTCTTCTTCTACATATTTCCATATACAGGTAGCCCTCATCTTACAACCATCCATTTAGTGACCATTTGAAATTCAATGGCACTGAGAAAGTGACTTATGACTGTTTTTCGACCTTTGCAGCATCCCCATGGTCACATAATCAAAATTGGACGCCAAAATTGGCAACCAGCATGCATTTGTTATGACTGCAGTGTCACAGGGTCATGTAATCACCTTTTGCGACCTTCTGAAAAGCAAAATCAATAGGGAAGCCAGATTCTGTTAACAACTATGTTACTAACTTAACTGCAGTGATTCTGTGACTGTGGCAAAAAGAAAAGATCATACAATGGGGCAAAACTCACTAAACAACTGTCTTGCCTAGCAACAGAAATGTTGGGCTCAACTGTGGTAATAGGTGGAGGACTCTCTGTAACCCACTGATCAGCTGTTCAAGACTACATTCACATGGAGTACAAAGTGGAGGGAAGAGATTTCACAATCACCCTTCCCTTCTCCCCCCAGAAATAAAGTGTTACTGCATTTCTCATTGCTATATTGACCTCTTTTGCTATGCGAAAGTATGCGAAGAAGAAAAAAATCAGATATTGGACCGGTATAGGCCCTTAGCTTACAGCTGATCACCATGTGATCTACAGTTTGATGTGGGACCTTACAGTCACACTGAGGGGAGGATATTATGCCCCATTTATACAGAGAGTCCTGGCAGATGCCATGTGAAGTGCAAATCCTGTTCAGGATTGTCCATTGGTGGTGTGACAGGTCAAAGCCTGGCACCTTTTTTGTGGGGTCATTTATGTGTCTTCCTATGTATGTCTGGGCATTCGGCAATCCATTTAGCTTTCCATAGGAAATCAATATTAAAATTCTCGGGCAGATGTTGTGCAAGTGCCAATGGGGGCTTTCTGGATTTGAGTCTTTCGGCCGATAAATGCGGAAGGTCAGCTTCCTCATTTCACTGAAGGATAAAAAGACAAAAAATGTGCACCCTAGATGTAATTGTTATTTTACAAAATCACCTTCAATAAACTCTACCGTTTGCCAATTGCAGTCCTGGAGCTCAGCAATTTAAAATCAGATATATATGAAGGCTGGAACTAATTCTGGAGACTCATTGGGTTGAATTTAGTGTGAATTTTATTCAGAAGCATGATGATCTCTTGAACAAAACCCAAAATTCTCTTCTGGCTTAGAAGAAATCAATAGTGCCAGTTTTTTTTTTAAATGCCTGAAGCTTTTCAGCTGTCATGCCTTGTTTTTTATGAAAATAACTTTGCTTTAACTATATTAATGTCACTTGTGAATTTTAATCCTCCAGATTTAATTTAAAAGGACACTTGATATATGAATGCATTAGAGATCTCCATTGTGAGAAGAGAAAGCAATGCAGTTTTTCAGATGTTACTCTTTAAGTGCATTAAGTTAGATGGGATCAGGTCCAGTCAGACCGTAATAGATCAAGGTGATCTGGAATCCCCCCAGTTACAGTTTTACATCAAGGAGTTCAAGTCTTGTATGGTTAATGAAATTTATCTACACTTATCCATTAGTTGATCTAGAGCAGGGGTGTCAAACTCACAGCCCACAGCCCGGATGCGTCACATACTGGCCACACCCATCCCCAGTTTAGTGAAGGGGGGGAAAGTTGTGATATGTCACATGATAAGATGTCATCGTGAGTTTGACATAATGGTGCTTTTTAATGCAACAAGAGTGACAGGTTCTTGGATGAGAAGCAAAATGTCTTCTAAGAAAAAACAGAAAGTCCAGTTGCCTCTTGAAAAAGCACCTTTGGGACAACTGTGACCTGGATGACTGAGAATCTTCAAGAGTGACAAATGTTCAGTCCCCAAATCCTCTGTGGCCTCTGACATTTTGAAGAGGGTAGTATATAAAAATTATAGGATAAGCTTAAACTAACCTTAACAGATTCTTTTTCCAGATAGAGTTTCCCATATAACAGATTTCTCCTAAGCTTTCCTGAAGCAATTAATGTGACCTTTAGCCACCAAAAGGCTGCCCACCTCCAGTATAAAGAATCTCCAGCATCAATTTTCTCTTCCTGCCAACATGTCCACACTTGTGTGATTGATGGAGACAATCTTGTAAGTCTGCAGGCTATGGAGTGTTAATGTTAATGTATCAGCCTGTTCCAGTATGAAAGCGTTAGTTAACAGTTCTTCTAGCAGCCAAAATCACTTTGATTTCCCTCCTGTCCATAGAGGAGAAGTCCTGTCTTTTCATATAGTAAACACAGATACGCAAATGCTACTCTTCCCGTAGCAAGTTAGTAACCTTTGTGGTCCTTTGCATTTGGTTCCCATAAGACCAAAGTGTCTGAAGCCTCACCAAAGCTAGAACCATTTCCAAGTCCCCGTTCCCTTGTTGGGCCTAACGTTATATCCACTGAGGCTGTAGTCCAGCATGAAATCACCCTTGATCCTCTTGTTCCAAGCCAAGAAAAAAAATACTGTATGGTTTGTTTTTGTTTTGTGGTTGAATTTCTGCTTGGAATAGTCCACAAAATGGTTGAACAACGTGCTCAACTGATTCCAGTATTTTTCTCAGTGCTCTTTCAAGGCAGGGGAGCAATGCCCACACTGGGGAGTCCCTGATCCAGGGCTAGCTTCCAAGAACATTAAATTCCATCTGCCTTTTTCCTTTCAAAGCCTGCTTAGTTTCCTTCTTCCACCACCCCCATGCCAAAACCTGGCCTTTTCTTCCCTGGGTCTTTAAAATTAGGAGATTCTCCAGCCAAAAGATTTGTCATGTTTCCAGATTTTCCCTGCTGCTTGATTTATATTCCACAAGTGCATTCCAGTGTCCTGTGCTGAATCTTAACTGACTTACCTAAAGACATGCAGCCACTTCTGCTTAGGGTGGCAGATTCAGCTTTCTTCCAGGCACCACAGCCCCTGCAGCCAAATGGACTGTGTTCAAGCAGCACCATCAGTTATACAGGTCCATCTGAAAATCTCAAGCTCGCTCCTTGACAGTGTTGTGCACCCACATCTGCTCAATCAGGATAAGGTTTTAGGGGAAGGATCACCTATTCTTAGTTCAGATGGTAGGAAAAAAGCTTTCGTTGTTAGAAGCCTTTGTTGTGTTTGCTTTTTGTAAACATATAAAAATATCAGCAAGGGCAAAAGGACATGCTGAGGAAACGAACAGTTCAAAGGTGGGTTTCAGCAGGTTCTGACCAGTTCTGGAGAACCAGTAGCAGAAATGTTGAGTAGTTCTGGAGAACCGGTAGTAAAAATTCTGACTGGCCCCACCCCCATCTATTCTCTGCCTCCCAAGTCCCAGCTGAT
>JANHZT010000785.1:159489-169983 GCA_032468215.1 Stegonotus admiraltiensis
TGATCCTCTTAATTGGCATGATTTATGGTAATTCTAGGCACTATTTTGGTCATAAATGGAAATTACCTGCACTGAATATTCATAATGTACAGCCTAAAATAATGGGTAAAAACTACAGTTCAGCCATTTGTAGTGTTAGTCGTTCAGATGCATTTGTGTCTAGCCATAAGCCAGGCTTGCTGTGTTGTCCGAATGCAATCTTGTATCAAGTTGAAAGCCAAGCAAATTTGACAGCTGGTGTTGGACATTTGTCCTTTGCTAAAAGTATAAATTAGTAGCTCATGAAGAGTTTGCACTAAAATCATGATTTAATTTTATACACACTGAAAAATATTGCTTGTCAATATATATTAAATGTCAGCTAAGCGGGGGCGGGGGGGATCTTTTCTATTTGGCAATCTTAATTCTAAACTGTGAATTAATTTCATTGTTATATCCTATCAGTTTCAGAAATGTTTAAATGTAGAATTTGTTCTTTGCCTCCTAGCAGTTGGAAAAGTTCCATGTCTCCTGTTTCCAGTTGCTAAAAAGAATGCTTTGCTCACTGCTTCCCCTCCCACACCAACTGTCTTCCCTTTCCTGTTGGCTTCTGTTCTTTTCAGTAGTGTGCATAGCATGCTGTGTTGCAGGAGGACTTTTGGATTTGGGAGAGTGGTTGGATTGGCTTTCTGTAAGAAGCAGCATGATTGTGGAGATAGTGCTTCAGTCAAGTAGTTTTGACAGAGAGTGTGATGAGCAACTTTGCTCCTTTTCTGAGGAGGCGTCTGCTTCCAATTTTTTTGATTTGAAAGGTATGCTTGAGAAAAAATATTTTGCATGGCTCTTATTCTACCACTGTGTAAAAATGTATGTTTCTCTTGAGGTTCTTGAAAGGATTAAAAGCGTATTAAAGTTTGATTTACAGGGATTTTACTGGTTCAGAACGAAGGATGGGCAGTTCGCCATCTTTTTATTAGTAATTGTTGAGCATTGTTGAAAGTAATATATTAGAAGAAACATTTGTTTCAATTGTAATTATTAAGACCTTTTAACATTCTTTTTTCCATTATATTTGTAAGAGATTTGTTTAAGAGTTTCTTAAAGAAATTAAAGAAAGAGATTAATCATTGAGATATTTGAGATTATTTTAATCTTTTTGCTTCTTACTATAGACAATGCTTGTAATTTTTGATTGGAGGTTAAACTAAAACTATATTGGTCAGTCTTGATGATCTGTGGTAAATCTGGGATGAGAGAATACAATCATTCTGATTCTGCCTGCTGTCTCAGTTACATTCTGGATCATCTCCAAGAATTCAGAATTTGTTACATTTGATTTCAGTTGGTAGACCTCAGCCCTCCATTAAGCAGCTATCTGATCTCCCCATAAAGTCACTAGAAGAGATCATCCACTGGCATGTTATAATATATAATCAGTACAGGTAGTCCTCGACTTAACAACCATTCAAAGTTATGACACACTTGTAAAATAGGACTTATGACCCAGATTTGAAGTACCAACAATTTGGGGCCCTCCGCAATTACATGACCGAATTTCAGGTGCCTGGCAACATGACTACATTTACAACTGTTTGCAGCATCCCACAGGTCATATGACCATGTTTTATGATAGTTTTGCTGAAAACCAGCACTTCTGATTTATGGCAAAACTGTGCCCGTACGACTGGATGACCTCCAAGGTACCTTCCAACTCTGTTACTGTTAATGTCAGTTGGAAAAAAGGTCACAAAATCAGGTTGTAATGTGACCAACCCATTTTACAACTATCACAACATATGAACATAATGGGCTAACTCCATTACAGACTGAATGAGGCAATTAGTAAGCATGGTCTACTTGTACATGCTATTTGTAAAATAGTATATTGATTCTTGATCTAGTACAATTAAATATCTTTGTACTCTGTATGTCTCTTAAGAGCGCACAGATACATAATTTAAAGTGGATTGTGATCAGATGTTAATGGCATTTTCTCAGTCATTCAGTTTGCTTTTAATGTTTGTTTCATTAGTTAGTTGATGGAGCTTCACTAGCTTGGCAAGCAAGTGGATGCTAGATGCTGCTGATTATGTGCAGATCAGGAGAATAACTCCACAATCTTTTTTTTCCATTCCATTGTTCCATGTGCTTAATAACATTCCTATTGACTAATCTCTGCATGTATGAGATGAAAAGTTCTAATTCTTTAAGCAGAAGACTTTAAATTTTATATGATACTATTTCTGCTAGTCTTTTGATTATGAAATTGTATCTAAACTTGATTTTTATGTGCCATTCAGGACTACATTCACTATATTATCATATTTCAAAGAAAAGAAAATAATCCTTTTTTCTCTTCTCTTCTCTTCTCTTCTCTTCTCTTCTCTTCTCTTCTCTTCTCTTCTCTTCTCTTCTCTTCTCAGAGGCTCTCCACCGCCCTTTTGGTTGTGACACTGAACCACAGGCATTGAATGAAGCCATCAGGTGGAGTTCCAAGGAGAATCTTCTAGGAGCCACTGAGAGTGACCCCAATCTTTTTGTTGCACTTTATGATTTTGTAGCAAGTGGTGACAACACACTCAGCATCACCAAAGGTAAAACATAATTGCCTCCTGTTTATGCCAATGAGAGTATGTATGAATGTAATAAGAAACAGACCTAACTTAATAGTAAGGTCTGTTTAATAGTAACAGTAGTAATAAAATGTACTTATTGAAAATGCCACAGCAGTAATTATTACAGGAAAAGGTGAAGGGCACAGAAATGTTAGGATTATAAAATGTGGGAAAATCATTGAGCATACAATGAACTAAATATATCTTACAACTTTCAATTAAGAAGGGAAAGGATTGCATTTTCTTAAATTCTTTAAATGTAGGAAAATATATTCCTTTATATTTTTATCTTTTTCTTGGCAAATGAACTCGGCCCAAAATTTATTTACATTTGATTTAAAAATTAAAATTTTAAAGCTCAATATATTATTTTATTAAACTATGAAAATATTTTTTTTAATTTAAATAGTATTATATAATGTGATTTGTCAAAAATAGGCAACTATTACTAAAATGTCAAAATGACTAATCATATGTAAAACCTTGAATTTGATTGTCCTGGTCAAAAAAGAATTATGTGCCTGGGTTATAGAACGCTTTGAATTTCAAAGTGGACTTCCTGAATTTGACATATGTATGTGATAGAGTAGTCCTGTTTGCCTTCAGATGACTTCAGATACATTGCATAGGCAATAAACATGGCTTATACTGTATTAATTTTTTGCTCAAATCCACAAGACACTTACAGAAATAACATCAGATACACTTATTGTTCCATATTTGCATTGTCAGTGCACCTACCAGTTGGTAAATTGCTCTGCTTAATACATGTTATTAGAAATAGAATTATTTTCTCTGTGACAGTGTACTATTTAATTTGGTACTAGAGCACACTGTAGCTTTTTCTGTAGTAACTTTTGATTCAAGAAATGAGGCATAACAGCAGTTCTCCATCTAGACTGTATTGGATAACAGACCTGCTATGATTTTGTGGTATCTCTTGCCCATTCTGTCCAGTAGTCTTGATGCCCTTTTCACTATGATCAAACACAGTAACCTTGCTTAACCACTCCTTAAAAAAATTTTTTTTTTACTTTGCAGAATGGTTATCCAGTCTCTAACTCCTGATATCTAAACCCTATACCAAGATAGTATTTAAGCCCCAGGTTATCTTTACATACTTCTAGGAGGAAGATTTTTTTAAAAATGTTGGAGCTTCTTCCTAAAATCTTTGATGCTGTAAAATTATTAAATATTGGAATACCAATTTGGTGACATAAGAGATGGTTATTTCAAGATGATCATACTCATTGGTGATCATTTTGGGATTAGGCAAGTCTCCTTTGACAACCATTTTGTAAATGGACATATTATCTTATTTCTCTTGTATCTAAAGATCTGCAAGCATTCACTTTGGAAGATCTAAAGATCTGCAAGCATTGTCGATACCTTGGCACCCAACAATCTATCTTCATTTCATTCAGTTAATTTTCTATAACCTTGGGTTTTTACTTGGTTTGGTCTGATCATAATAATTCAAACTAGTATCTGTCTGAGTCCTAATAAATTTGAGATCCTCAGTACTTCTGGTGTGTACTGGAACTGAAAAATTCTTCTGATTTACAGAATTCAGTCTCCTTTGATCATTCAAGCATATGATTTTTATATTCCCAAGTCTGCTATTCTGCTGTCCAATTTCTACTGCTTGTAATTATGATGCTTTCTCATTCCTATACTTTTTAAATGTTTCACACTTTTATAAGCCTAATATCAGATGCACATAATGGTGTAGTTCACACATAATGTTAACGCAAGAATATTTTAATCTGTGTTTTGATGAACAACTCACTGTGGCCTGGTTCATGCAGTACTAAGTCATTATAAGCAGGTTCATATATTGTGCTAAATTAAACACATTAGAAATAGTATTACTAGTGTACAAGGTCAATGCTTATTGAATAAGATTATCCATGATGAATATTAAGGAAACATGTTGTGCAATATGGTGATGTGTCATGGTGAAAATTATAGAACAGAAAAGCTATAAAGCTGTCATTTAAGGAGTAATACAAATAAATTGTCTATTCTATCTGTTTTGTGAGAGACATCTCAGGACACATGGGACACAAAGATATACTCTCTGTGCTTAATTTCTAGGTTTTACTACTTCATGATGTTCTTGTTTGTGTGAACAAGACTATTTCTTATATGGTTAGGACAAGGTTCAACTTTAAAATAAATCCCATTTTATCTATTTGGAATCTTCTCTTTGCCTTAGGTGAGAAGCTACGTGTATTGGGTTACAATCAGAATGGTGAATGGAGTGAAGTACGCTCCAAGAATGGACAAGGATGGGTGCCAAGTAACTACATCACTCCAGTAAACAGCCTGGAGAAGCATTCCTGGTATCATGGACCAGTATCACGCAGTGCAGCTGAATATCTGTTGAGCAGCCTCATTAATGGCAGCTTTCTTGTTCGAGAAAGTGAGAGCAGTCCAGGACAGCTGTCAATCTCACTCAGGTACGAGGGACGTGTTTACCACTACAGGATCAATACCACCACAGATGGCAAGGTAAATCTGTTCTGAGAGACTTTTTTTGTATAAATACAATATATCTATATGTATATAATGTTTGGGACAAAGAAATCTTAAATATACAAGTTCTTAAGCAAATGCTTCCTATTCTGTAATTCCATCTACTTTTGTAAGAATAAGTGCCTTCCTAGCAAGGGATGTTCTTCTGATTTTGTGTTGCATGAGTAAGTTGATTAGCCACTGATCAAACATCAAGGAAGCACTGAAATAATAGGTTCTGTTTTCTGTTCTCCTCATTAGCAGCATTATTCCCCTCTGCATTATTTTGCAGAAATTGAAAAATTTCATCTTAGGAGACAAACTATTAGTTAAATCTATATAACTAATGAGTTGAGATATATTCAGATTCTGAGCTATGAGAAAATTACTCTTGTAGTAATTCAGTTAACTTTGATGTGACACGTTTACAGCAGTGTAGGTTGGTTCTATTAATCTCTCTTTATTTTGAAATATTGTTTGAAAAGTTATGTATACCCTGATCATTCTGGGTGAACAATAGAAAGCATAGAAATTCTTATTTATAGTGGTCTCATTTCTTGAAAAATAAAGATTGTTAGTCCTAATTCTTTAGATAAATCCCTTGGAGATAGTAGGCAGGGTCAGTTGCTAGGCATATTGTGAAGATGGACTAATATTGCTCTAATAATCAAGTTGAAAATAACCAAAGGGAAGCAAGATCAGGTAGTCACATGTTATTCCAGAAAATAATAATGATTTGCCGGTTGCTTTCTGAACAAACTACTTGGTCATTGGAAGACCAAAGTGCCTGGAGCAAACCTCAGAAGCAGAAAATACAGAAGAAGCAAAGTCTAAGATGACAGTACAGGTAGTTCTCAATTTACAACCATTCATTCAAGCTGTCCAGAGTTACAGTAGTACTGGAAAAATATGGACTTATGACTTGCAACCATTATAGCACCTCCATGGTCACCTGATCAATATTTGGATGTTGGCTACCTGACTTTCACTGTCTTCTTCCTGGATCCAGGCTCTGGGAAAATGTACAGCCCTGGGAGGCATGTGGTGAGTGCAGTAGGGTAGCAGAGCTTCATCTGTCAAAGGAAGCTAACCAGGCCTGGCCAAAGAGGAAGTAGCAGGACAGTGTGGCATGATGCTTTATGTCGCCAGGCAAGGCAGGAAAGCAGGCATCAGTTTCCTGAGCAAGGGTGGAGACTGTGAGGGAGGGACTGTTTGTGATGGTAGTACAACTGGAGGAATCAGGGATGTAGAACTCCCAGAGGCACAGCATACACTCTGCAACTTGTGTTGAAAGTGCTTCTGGAAAACTAGTCTGCAGACTTCAGCGAGGGATGGAGGCAAGCCCAACTCACAAATCCTTTGCTTGGTCTCAGCCCAGCCTTCCTTCTGCAAATCTCATGAATGGCCAGCAACATGAGCTGCAGGGTGTGTACCAAAAGCACTCCTTGAGAACTGGTCTGCTGGTTTCAGCATATTGGAAGCTACTGGCCCTTTGCAAGGCTTTGCTTGAGGAAGGCTGGGCCAGGAGTGTGTAGAGAGCTTGCAGGTAGGCTTTGTCCATGCCGGGCTTTTCTCTATCCATCTCTGAAGCCTGCAGGCTAGTTTTCCCAGAAGATCTTCCAGCACAAGCTGCAAAGTGTATACTGCATCTGCAGGAAGCTCACATCCCACTATTTCCTCCACCTCTGCTACTACCCTGATCAACATCTCCCACACGGCCTCTACCTTCACTGGAAAGGTGGCACCAGCTTCCTTCCTTGTCAGGAGACAGCATCATGTCCCGCTGGCCAAGTGCCTCTTCTCTAGCTGGGCCTGCAAAGCCCCTTCAGCATACAAGTCTCCACCACTCTGCCATATTTATCATGCATATCCCAGGGCTGCCAGCACCTGGACCTTGGATTAGTACCAGGAGGAAGAAGATGGCAAATGTCAGCTGCCAGTAGGCAAAGGTCAGAGGTCAGTAGGCAAAGGTCAGAGACCAGCAGGAGTAGGTGACAGAGTTCAGGGCAGTCAAAAGAGCAGAGATGTGGGAGATAGATAGAGGGGAGGTGGTTGAAACACAGGGTAGCAGAAGTGTGAGGCACTTATTTAACAATGGTGCTGCCCTAGCCTAACAACCTCAACTTGGAGCACTAGAATTGCTGTCACTAAGTAGTGCGGTCACATGTTTCTTCTAACAATCACATTGCTTATCAGCAGAAAGTCGAATCCCAATTGTAGATAGAAATCAAAGACTACCTGAATTGCGATTGAAATGCTATGTGTCAGAAATATTCCATGGACTGGATTGGGAAATTTTAATTAAGCCAAATGGTTGGAAGCTTTCTACTCAAGAATTAGATTGTAACATTGAAGTATTAAGGTATACATGCATTCCCAAAAAGAGAAAAAAAAGACATTTAAGAGAGAAATATTTATTTCTATTATTTTGTAATGATTTTATTAAGTTTTAGATGCAGCAAAAAATAATCTATATATATAAAAGCGAAAATCCCTCATGCCATAATCACAAATCTCCAGAACTGTAAAGCCTACAAACTTGAAATTTTGCCATGTATGTTCCTCTTGGCTTCTAGGTGCTCACTAAGAAAGGATTTTTCATGAAATGACCATCAGAGCTCTGATGCTAAGGAGTTCTACTCCCCCTCCCTACCTGAACAGAAATCTGTTCCAAATGCAAAACACAAGCAGAGGAGAGGAGTTTCACTTTCAGTTTTACTTGCACAGGAGCAACCAGGGGATAGGTTAGGGGAGGCTTCTGTGGGGCAAGCCTGAGGGAGAGAAGGGGAGAGGAGAGGCCAATCGTAACTACTCATTAATTTTCAAGCTTTAAGTGTCGATTTATCAAGCCCAATCACATAGTTTCGTAGTGAAGCACAGGTATACAGCTAGTGCAGACTAAAATAAGAAAAAAGTGCAAAAAAGAAAAGGAAAAAGAAGTCCTCCAATAAAGCAACTTCCTACCTCATCATAATCTCTTCATCTTTTCTTAATTAACAAATATAAAACTCATGCATACCCCTTTCAGAGACCCCTATCTTGCAGTTTCCTTATGAAAAGCATTCACAAGGAGAACAACTTGTTTGGATCTTGTACTCTCTCTTTATCCAGAAAGGATTGTAGGAGCCAATCTACTCATTGGCCCCTGTTCATGGCTGCAAATGTTGGCTCCATTTTTTTCAGAGCCATCTTCAGTCCACCATCTTCCCCATAAATCACTCTTGTCTATATTTCTACATGTAGCCCTCTTTTACAGGAAAGAAGATGATAGGTTGGCTGCTGACAAAAGTCAAAAGATTCCCAAGGGCCTTTATAATCTTTTCTTTCTCCACTTCTAATCACAAATTTTCATTTTTGTCTTTGATTCCTCTGTGTTTTCTGCGCTCAGAAATAAGGACTATCTCTTAATACTCAGAATATTTCATAAGGCTTTGTTTTGTTTTGATAAACTTTTGTTTATTTTGTTTCAGGATAATAATTTGGAGAGAATATTTTTTTTCTCACTTGCTTACTTTTTCATGCACATTGACCAGTTTATATAAGGTCTTCATTTCCTCTTTAATAGGTATATGTGACAGCTGAAAGTCGCTTTAACACATTGGCAGAACTAGTTCACCATCACTCAACGGTAGCTGATGGCCTCGTAACAACTTTGCACTACCCAGCACCCAAGTGCAATAAGCCCACAGTCTATGGAGTGTCACCCATCCATGACAAATGGGAGATGGAAAGAACAGATATCACCATGAAGCACAAACTTGGGGGAGGACAATATGGTGAAGTGTATGTTGGGGTATGGAAGAAATATAACCTTACAGTTGCAGTGAAAACACTCAAGGTATGACTGCAGTCATGAGAGCATTGTGTTATTAAAATGCATCTGAAGTGTACATTGCTAGGCCTAGAGTACTTGTCTGTCTGCTGATGTCATGAATATCAGAGGTTTGTGACTACAAAAGCACAAACTTTGCGAACTTGGGCTGTTTAGTATTGGCAGACTTTTAATGGTAGTCCTGAGCTTAAAATCATTCATGAAGGGATTGTTTGAAGTTACAATAGTGCTGAAAAAAGTGACTTTCAACCAGTCCTTGCATTTATCATAACATCCCTGTGGTCACGTGATTGTGATTCAGGGGCTTGGCAATCAACATGCATTTGTGATGATTACAGCATCTTGGCAGCCAACTTTCGACAGGCAGAGTCAATGGGAGAAACCAGATTTGCTTAACAACCATGGTAAATACATCATAAAATTGGGCACAATTCACTTAATGGCCACATTGCTTAATAATGGAAGTTCCAGACTCAGTTACGGTCTTAAGTCGATGACTACCTGCACAAATAGAGACGCTCTCCCTCCGTACATTTAGGAAATATAAATTGCCTATTAAAACTGGCTGACCTTTTCCTTCTTTCTGTAAGCAGGAAATTTCAAATTCTTGGTTAGGACAACCACTGTGCATATACATATATACAACACATGCTATCAGTAACATGGATCCTGCATCTCAGTTTTGCTACAGTGCTCCGTTTCTGTCTTGCTACAGCTCACAGGCTTATTCAGAGTATATATGTGTAAAAAACCTTTCCTGCAGAGATTAACCTTCCAAAAAATGTACTTTCAAGTGAAAAGATGTTCCATCATTTGCTTGAGGTACTATCAATCCATTTGGAAAAACTCAGATATTTGTAACTAAAGTATTACTTTCTGAAATATTTAATGTAAATTAAGGAATGATGTATCTGCGAATACCTATTTTGGGAGCAGATAACAGAGAGTACCAACTGGTCACTTCTGGAAATACAGTACAACCAATAGCTAGACCTTTTTGGATTTAGAAACATTCAGAAAGTCACAATTGCAGAAGTGTTGATCTCCTGAACATGATCTTTCCATTGTATGCTCCTACTTTCCTGTTATTATGGTTGGGTTGGGAACCAGGAAAAAAAGAGCTGGGAAATTGGATATGTACCTTGGTCTGTCATTTGCCTTCCTTGTAATAAGGCATCTGCTCCCAAATTTCTGTGTAAATTAATTGCTGTTATTAAGAGGAGGCATGTCTTATCAAACTTCCAGGAAGATACTATGGAGGTAGAAGAGTTCTTGAAAGAAGCTTCTGTCATGAAGGAAATCAAGCATCCAAATCTAGTACAGTTATTAGGTGAGTGTACAAAACTGATCACACTGCTCTTTTTATTTTAAATATATATTTGTTGCATTCCAGCTGCACACATGAAACAGTTGAGGCATAGTATTTAAATTTTACTTACTTTTTTAATTTTTTTTATTTTTGATTTATATGCCACCCTTCTCCGGAGACTCAGGGCGGCTAACAATGCGTTAAGCAATAGCCTTCATACTTTTGTATATTTTATACAAAGT
>JANHZT010000789.1:86611-97651 GCA_032468215.1 Stegonotus admiraltiensis
TAAGACAGCGTGGCTGTCTTAGGAATTCTGGGAGTTGAAGTCCACAGGATGTGAAAGAGCCAAGTTTGCCTACCACTGCCTTAAGGAATGTAATGGGCATCAGGGGGTGTTGAAGGCTGGGCTACAGCTCTGAATCAAGAGAAGTTAACTATGCTTCAAGACTGCCCATGTCTAAACGTTCAAAATTATCCATTGAAATCTGTGGTAAAAGAAATATATTTAAAGAGTTGGCATTTGTGCTTCTGAAGAGCCACGAATCAGATTGGGGGGAAAAGAGCACATTCTCATTTTACCAGAAGCTTCAAATCTCACTCGCTCATGCTCTGAATCACTTTCCTTTGATCACTTTACTTTGAGCCTCCCAGAGTCACGTTGGATACTGAGGTCAGCATCATATAAATTTTAAAAATAAATGTCTTTTAAAACTGAAACTCACACGTTGTAATCCTTCTCTTTCCCCGATTTATAAATGCATATATTTTGCAGTCTGGCAACTACATATAGTCGAAAATGAAATACTGTGTCCAGAAAAACAGAAATGGGTTGTTAAAATGCCTTTGCCCCTTACAAGACTTCCCTCGTTTTAAGATTTGAATCTCTTATTTTCTAATGGTTTTAATTCCAGGGGGAGAGAGTTATCCATTATTGCTCCAGAGGAAAGCTAAAGGAGTCCAAGGTATGAAACTCCAGTGTTATAATGATATTACCGTTTAAAATAATTTAAAAAGAAAAGTGGGAAATTCCCAGAATCTGTTGATAAAATCTTTATTTGCTTGCTTATTGTTAACCTGTCAAGAAATTAGATCTGAGACTAGAGGAAATCAGAGAGAAGGTTTTGTTACCACAGTCTTAACAAGGTTTAAATCATTGTGTCTAGAATATAAATATCCAAGTGAATATTGCCACTGTTGATGTAATGAATGAAACTTTGCAGACTGCAATCCATTGTGTAGCAATGAAAAATATAACGTTACATGTTTGTGTTAAGAACCTGCCTAAAAATAACGCAGGATCAGTATCAAAACCCATGAATTCCTGGGCTCTTGCTCAGAATTGGGAGCTGCAAACAAAGAGGCTAAGGATTCAACCTTTGGCTGCAATTCAGTGCTTTTAGCTTTCCCACACCTTACATCATTGACGTGCCTTTAGTACAATTTTGTAGAAATCTTGACCCACCTCTGATGTTTCCATTCCAATTCCTGAAACATTATTATTGGCTTCCTGAAACAAGTCACTTACTGTAATCTGCCTAATGAATTAACCCATTTTTTTTTAGTTAGGTCAATCTATTCAAGCGTAAACTAATAAAACTTGGTGTGGTGGGCATAGTAGATATGACAGAAATAAACTAAAGAAGATTAACCAAAAAAAACCACCCTCCTGAAACCTTAGTGTATTTTGCAAATGAAGTTGCTAGATTGTTATTTGACTTGTTACGTGAAGACAGCAATTGGGTTTCCTTCATTTGAAAGAAATGGTTAAGATGAAAGTGCCACTTAATATGAATCAAATGCATGCTTTTAATGAAACTTCTGTTGATGCTGTATTGTACTGAAGAGTTTCAAATGCCTTTTTTACAAAAAAAAAACCAACCCTGAAATATCTAAGAAAAGTTAAACAATAGTTCGTCAATAACTTTATTGTCTTAAAAATGACAACCTGTAACTGAGACCAAAATACTTTCCACTGTACACCATTCATTATAAAGCATACACCATATGTTGTCTACAAAATTCAAAAAAAGTATTTTCTTGAAAATTATATAGAGCATGCTTGAGGGGTCATGCTTCCATGTATTTATTTTACAAATGTTACCCAAATGTTACAGTATTATGTTATAAATAAATTATAATGGGAGAGTAGGTCAGGCTGCTGACATCCTATCCTTTACCCTCCCTGTGGGGTCAAAAAATGTTCAGTCAGAAGTAAATCCATACATATAGGCCTGTAAATGAAGTTGTGTAAAGTGTGTTTTAGGTAGAAAAGGGCTATTGTAGCCAGCAATGTTTTTGATATTGAATAAAGATTATACTTTTTTTAAGTGCAGGTTTTCCATCAAAATATATATCTTAGTGCTGGCCAGAACAAATGAGGGGAGGAAAGCTAACTTATCTCCCAAATACCCCACAAAAAGGCACATTTTAAAAACGTTATGGAAAGAACAGATTGGCCATTCCAAGATTCCCAGTGTATTGAACTAATATTCGGCAAGTGATGGCGTTTGGAACTGTTTCTTCCTTCAGAAAAAGATTCTCAGACTATAGTTGAAAATAACTTTGGTCTTCTAGTCCAACCCCTTTCTCAAGCAGGAGACCCTACGCCATTCTGGACAAATGACTGTCCAGTCTCTTCTTGAAAACCTCCAGTGATGAAGCACTCACAACTTCTGGAGGCAAGTTGTCCCTCTGATAGTTTTAACGGTCAGGACATTTCTCTTTAGTTCTCTCCTTAATGATCTTCCACAGATTACTCCTTGTCCTTTTGTCAGGTGCTTTGGAGACTAGGTCAACCCCTTCTTCTCTGTGCTTCTCAAATACTGGAAGACTGCTATAATGTCTCCCCTAAGCCTTATCTTTGTTAGGATAGATATACTTAGTTCCCTCAATTATTCTTCATATGGTTTAGCCTCCAGACTCCTTATCATCTGTTTTGCTCTTCTCTGCACTCTTTCTAGGGTTTCAACATCTTTTTTATATTGTGGTGACGAGAATTGGATGCATTATTTCGAGTGTGGTCTTCCTTCTGGACATACCCTAATGTCACTTTCCAAATAGTATGTAGACTGCAGATATTTTCACCCTTGGTTCATTCACCCACTTTCACACCCACTTTCACACCCTTTCCTGGCTTGCTCATTTCAGTGGAAGTGAAGCCATCAATCAAACCAGGGGATCAAGTTTGATCAATCAAACCAGGGGAAGGAACCAGCAGCCCACAAAGTATTGTTGAGGAATTGGTAGAGTATTCAACAATACCATGAAAGTCATAACAAACTTGGGTGTTTTACTGCTGAAATGGGCCTACTCCAAGCGACACTTTTAACATTTCATTAAATATGCTTAGAGGTCAGCCAAACACCTGGTCCTAAAATATTATATAAGTAACTCTCAATCCCTAATTATATGAGTGCGATCATCCAAACAGCTCCCTGCAGAGTGACAAGTGACTATAGACTTTCCTGTAGCAATGTAAACCCTCTTCAAACTAATAAAACAGCTGGCTAGATAAAGTTTGCTAGTGTGGAAACCACATTCTTTTCCTCACTAGTGATTTACAATGGCATCCAAACATTTTTCTGCCAGTAAAACACTAATGAAGTCAGGCTTTCTACTGCCACAAAGATGATTGCAAGATGGCCTAAGAATTATCCAGTCCATTGTGACATGTGAAAGAGTTGGATATTTCATCAGAGAAACCTGAGAACCTAGAGAAACACATTTACTCAGAAATCAGTCCAGGATTTAGGCTACAACCTAAGTGAAATTTGTTTGCAAAGATAACCTGAATCTCTTGGCACTACCATCAGTTGATAAAGTACGGCTATTGGCACAACACACTGAATCACAAACTCACCAATACATTTTTTTTAGCAGACCATGTTCTGCAAATCCAACCCACTTACTGATCAATCCTGCAGGGAACCTAGAAAATTGGGTGGAACAGCAACCGGGATTACGCTTGGCTTGGTGTGTGATTCCATCTTGCAAACAAAACCTCTGAACTGCAACTGCCAAAAGCCCTGCCTGGTCCTTCAGAAGTTTTGGTCAGATCTGCAAACTTTTTGCCATTTTGCCCCCTTTCAGCTGAGGCTGACTGAAGCCACCCACAGGGCAAGTCCCGGGAAAAGCAGATGCCCACTTGGATAGTTCTTAAGGGTTAAGACCTTAGCATCAGTAGTGAAATCCAGCAGGTTCTGGAGAACTGATAGCGGAAATCCTGAGCAGTTCAGAGAACTGGCAAATACCACCTCTGACTGGCCCCAGAGTGGGGTGGGAATGGAGATTTTGCAATATCCTTCCCCCAGGAGTAGGGAGGGAATGGGGATTTTGCAGTACCCTTCTCCTGTCACGCCCACCAAGCCGCACCAAGCCACGCCCACAGAACCGGTAGTTAAAAAAATGGATTTCACCACTGCTTAGCATACCCCTGAATTTAAGCAGCTGGGCGAACAGCTTCCCCTTTTTCTAGTCCTGGGATACACTATGCCGATTGAATTGGATATTATACTCAGCAGCTACTCCGAGCGAACGGACGGACGGACGGACGGAAGGAGAGAATTTCATTCCGAGGAGGCTAGCAGCTTTGGACGCCTCCGACCCGCCTCCAACCCACCCCACCCGGCCCCGGTTCGGTTTATTTTTATTGCTGCTCTTTGGCCCGGCAGCCGCCGCCGCCCCTTCCCCCGCCGCTGCTGCCGGTGTCCTGATCGCTCTGATCGTCCGTGAAGCAGACGTCGACGTCGCTCTCGTTGTCCGTCTTTGGCTCCTGGAGCTCCTCGGCGTCGCCCTTGGGCAAGCTCTGGCCCGGGTGCCGGGACTTGACGTGCCTTTCCAGGTCTCGGCGCCTGACTAGGACCTTCCCGCAGAACTCACAGCGATAGGGGGTGTTGCCTTCGGCGTGCAGGCGGATGTGCTTGTTGAGGTTGCTGGGGTCGCCAAAAGGCCGCAGGCAGACCTTGCACTTGAGCGGCTTGTAGCCGGTGTGAGTCCGCATGTGGATCTTCAGGCCGTACTTGCGCGAGTAGAGCTTGCCGCAGTACAGGCACAGGTGGCCCGTCTTGGCTTTGCCGCCGGCCGGCCCCGCCGGCGCGGCCGGCAAACTCTCCAGGCGGCCGCGGCTCTTCTCGGCCGCCGCGATCTCCGAGAACTGATGCGTGTGCAGAGCCATCTCGCGGTCGACGCCGGCTAACGAGCCCAGCTCGGCCGGATGGAGGCCCGCCGCGGAGGCTCCGCCGAAATAGGGCGCCGTCTCCGGATACTTGAGGAAGTTGCCGAAGTGGAGGTTGAGCGGGTAGCAGGGGGCGCTGTAGAGCAGCTCGCCGTTGTAGACGGCGAAGGAAGGCAGGAGTGGGGGAAGCGGGCAGTCCCCGGAGGGCGAGTAGGGCGCCAGCCCTTCGAAGGGCGGCAAGGCGGCGAAGCGCTCCAAGTGGAGTCCGGCGCCGCCCGCCAAGCGCGGGTAGCGGCCGGAGGGGGGAGAAAGATTGGCCGAGAAGCCGCGCTCCACGTGCTTGAAGGCGGAGTTTTCCTCGAAGGGCGTCAAGAAGGGGAAGCCCCGGACGGCGCCGGAATAAGCCAGCCCCGTTGCTGAAGAAGAGGAAGGCGGCGGGCCGGGCGGCGGGTGGCATTTGGTGTGAGGAAGCGGAGGCGGGTGGCGGGAGCCGCCGGCTTGGCTGCACGCGCGGCTGGGCTTGAGGCTCCCCAAGGCCTTGCTGAAGCCGCTGCCGCCGCCTTTGCCCTCTTCCCGAAAAGCGGCCGAGTCTTCTTTCGCCAGGCCGGTGGGCTTGAAGGCCGACCTCACTCCGGGATAGAAAGACAAGCCGTTGCTGCCTCCGGAGGTGCTGCCCAGCAGACCCCAGAACTGTCCCGGGCCCCGTGCCGAGCCCACGCTCATATCCAAGGCTCGCTCCTGCTCGGCCTTGGCGGCTTTGCGCCCGCTCCCGCCCGCTTTGGCTAAGGACAGCGAGCCGGTCGATTCCCGTTTGACGGCGTCTCGGGACGCGGCCGGGCAAGGGAGCCTCGGAGGCGGCCCGGCTGCCGGTTTCAAAGCTGTACCGAAGAGTTCCCCGGGCCGGTGGTGATCCGGCGCTCCTGCGAAGCCGCGGCCGTGGTTCAGCACGCAGTGGAAGTGGACGTGGGCCTTGAGGCTGTTGGGATACTTGTAGGTCCGCCAGCAGTACCAGCAAATGTAGCGCTCCTCGCCTAGCAAGGAAAAACAAACCGGGAGAGCCGTTACCACAAGCCGAAATGGGCCAAGCGCGACCTGACAAAAGATTTAAGGATTTGAAGATAGGAAGGGGAGGGAGGTGATAGGGGGCGGTTGGGCGAAATCTGCTGAAGCAGAGGTCGGTATAACTGCTTTCCATTAGTAGTTCCCCTAATTAGTAGTTCCCCCAATTAGTTGTTCCGTTGCGCTCCCCCTTTCGTGAGTCCAAACAATTTCCCAACAATCTCTGAATTGTTACGCCTTGGTTCACAGCGTATTGATGTATCACTTTAGTCTACATTGTATTGATAAACAGGGTTGGGGGGGGTGCCCTAAAGCGCGTTTGCTAGTAAAGTATCAACCTGTAGTAGTTCTGGATATTGCAGATGATTCTTTTCTCCTTTTCTTTATAGAATTTGCTCTCATTTTGTAATGAGAAGGAGAACTTCCCGTTACAAAACGACAGCAAATTCTATAAAGCCCTATCTGACATATTTTCATGACTTCTCCGTTTCTTGTTTCTAAGCAATTATAGTCACACAACTGTGGTGAGGATGGTAGAAATGGTAGAAAATATAGCGTAATAGAAATAGAACTTTTGAAATCGTTTAATTAATATACCTCTACAGTCCCTAGAGACACACATTCAATACATTATGGTTAGTCTCAGAGTCAGCCAGATGTTTAGACTGGATCTGGCATTTTTAATCTACCTATTGATTCCTTCCCAAGGACTTGGGATAAGCAGCTGTTGCTTGAACATATAATATATAATGAGTATTCATTATTTCTAAACTTTAAGTTACTAGGGCTTAATTTTAATTGATTTATTTTAAGACTGTCTCTTTTTTAACACTGGAGGTCAAGAGTAATCTTTTATGTTGGTTCTACAGCAAAAAAAATGCTATTATACTTGAAACTGAAAAGGCAACACAAAGGAGAGTAATTCTGAAGGTAAAAGAATTAAAACAATATATGGAGGAGTCATGGGAAACCTGATTCATCTCTAGAATGACAAGCACTGAACCAACTTTTTTTTATCAGGTTTGGTGTTCTCCAAATCCTGTTTGTCAGTTTCAAAAGAGACCCTACTCATATTGCACATCTAATATTTTGGAAGACTCTGGATGCTCACTGATAATTCCCCTTAATTATTTTAGCAATACTCCTAGCCCTGCTCTGATCTATTTATAGATTTCAGCATATCAGATCATTAATGATGTACTACTTTAACTGGTTTATCATGAAGTACTCAAATCTGTCTGGCAAACGAAAATCTGAACTGACCAGCCCAACCCATAGTACAAGTGCTGGAAGATGTACACATGTAATGTGCAGCTACTGGGGAAGTCAGATTGCTTTCTTCTTACCTAGAAGCCAACTTTCCCTTGATTACAACTTCAGAATTAAGGTATCTGATTAACTGGGCAGGCAAGGATGTCATAATCAGCTATCTTGAATTTAAATTGAGTCAGTAATAAAATACAAGATCTTTTATAAAATAAATAATCCTATTTCAGTAACATCTCGTGCCTTCTGTCAAAATGAGTTTGTCTCTCTGCATATGTTAATTAGTTCTTATGCATATCAGGTATACTGCTGACTATATAATTGCAACTTTTAGATTTTATGGACAATTTTTGAATTTTGTTCGATAGGTTATTCTCTGTGAATGCCATTTCCTTCTGATTTTACTCCTCTCCATTTCTTCTCCCTACTTTTTATGAGCAACAAACACAACCACTAGCAGTGCTACAGATAGACAAATCATATCTTGTTACAAAGTGAGATGCCTGGATTATCCTTCTTCACCTATTCTGGAAAGCCTAATGATGCCCTTTTCAATATCAGGGGTTTCCATAGTCACATCTTTCAATGACGCATATGTTTTCTTTTGCAACAAGAGCTTTCTGCCTCTAGCCAAGATAAATAGGCAATATTTACACAAACAAATACATGAAATCCGATGTTTAAAATGTTAACATTCATAAAACAGCAGCAAAAGTCTTCAACCTCCCAAGACATTCTGTTGTTCTTTATGGTAGCCATTCTTGAACAAAGACCCTTTATAGACATTACATAGATTATAGTTCATAAAATTATTGAGGAAATAGTTGCATTTTTGTTAGAGAAAAAAAATCATAATTTGTGTGCTAATTGGTTCACCAACGCAATAAATGTATCTCTTATCTTCCAACACATATCTTTGTAATGCTCAGTTACTTTCCACATTTCACCTCCCATCACTTTTCTTCACAAATTGCCTTCATCCAAATCAAGGATGCATGTATACACATAACGGATCGAATGATATATTTGTTACTCCTTCAAAGTGCCAAGGAATATTTTGATATCCTTTGCAAGTTTTGGCTTGCTTCAGGCATCACCTGAAAAGGTATTTTGTGTGAGCCAACTTATGCCACTGAAATTCAGTTCATCTTTTAAGGTCTCATTCTTCATAAGAAACCATGAGTTTAACCAGTGATATGTTGCCTGTTATTAATCTGATGCCAAATACCATGTTTCCTTACCCCGAAATACAGTTTAGTAAATACAAGCAGACCTGTCATGCTTAAGACTGCAGTCTCAAAAGAACCTTGTCGCTGCTTCTTTACAGTCCAAACGGTGGAATGCATGATCCCTCAATCACTTGTGTAATTTCTATCCCAATTTTCTGTCCAGAAGATAAGTTACACGAAGGCAGTGGAATGATCAAAGTAGTTTCCAAGTCTTTGGGGTATCTGAATCAGGCTGCAGTAGTCAATCCGCATCTGACTTTGTTGAGGAAAGTGGAAAGACTGGGTAATGCATGAGTCTTAATTGCGGGCTCCTTTCTCCGTTGAGGACTTTTCTCCTTTTTTGGGGAGGGGGGGCGAAAAAGTGACAGCGGAGGAAGAGCAGTAAAGCTGGAGAAGGCGGGGAGCGCTGCAGCGAGGCTGCTCATGGACACGAAGAGGCAGCCAGCGCCAGCAGCTGCCGCCTTCACGCTCGGGTCCGGCGGCCCATCTGTTGACGCGGACAGAATAGGTAGCGTATGTCAGGGAACGGACTCGGGGAACAAAGGGCAATCTAACGCTCATGAACCCCTCGTTACCAGGGAAGACAATGGCCTAGATGGATGAGCCATAAGGAATCGGTTGATTTAAAAGGCAATGGCCTTCGTACTCCGGTCCTAAAATGTTTAGCTTGTCCCGAGGTGAGTGAAAGCTACTTGGTTCAGGTCGGGTGGTTTATGGGTGGAGAGGAAAAACTAAGAGTGTGCCGGACTGCTGCCCAGCGATATTAAATCTTCTAGTTAACCAGCAGCATGCATTAAGTCTACAGAGAGTGAAGTTGTCGACAAAATATGTATCATTTTTCAGCCCGGGTCTCAACTTTTGTGGGGGAGACCCCACTAAAGTAAATTTCGGATTTGAAGAGAAGACCTTAAACACCATCACTTGATAGGGAACTGAAAAGCTATTTGTCAAACAGCAGGCAAGAAAAAGATCTGGAAGGGGTTGCAAAACTTCTCTGAGTCGAAGTATAACACGGATTAAAAAGAAGACCGAATTACTGTGTTACATTGGTCACCCAAGAATGAACATTCCCACCAATGTAGGGGACACAACTTTTTTCGGATCACAGGCTTATGGCGGGTGGGGGTGGGGGTGGAATGAATAGACATGGAAGATTATTCCTAGACTTCTGTTCTAGATTTCTAAGGAATATTTCTAAAAGGAAGCTCTGGGTGAAATACAAAAACCTCACAAATAAACTAATAATTGTATTTCTCTAATAGATGGGTGATTTTGCACTGAGAAAAATGGGGCAAACTGTACCTTTCAGTTGTCCTTCAGTTATTTAAGCCCATAAATAAGTTATTTAATCTATACAAATACATTCCGTGACTGCCTGAATTAGTGGCTACCTACATCCATTTAAATCTGTTAAAAAATGGAGATGAGCCTTCATTCTAGTTTCCCAATGATTTAAAAAAAAAACTTGGAGAGATTACCTCCCTTCTGCTGGAAAAAAGAAAGATGTATTTATTTATTTATTTGATCAATCAATCCGTGGATTGATTTATATGGCCGCTCATCTCGCAAATGGGACGTGGTGGGGGAGGGGAGCAAACTTAAAATCCTTACAACCAGCAAAACAAAGCTAGGGTGTTTTTTTGGGGGGGAGTGAGGGACAAGAGAAACCGTTTTAATGTATTGATTGGGATGTATATTTCCGAAGCAAAGGAACCTCCAAAGCCCAGTTTGCAGGCGCAAAGGCTCTCCTTCACTCTACCTAAACACTAATCTGGTACAAACGTAGTTCATATTTTCTGCTAGGTTCCCTTACACGGCTTCTGTCAACTTGTCTAATGAAGAGTTCTCCAAAACTTGAAAGCTTCCATTTGCTTTATAAAACTTCTCGGATCTAATGAAGTGTTGCTTCCGTATATTGGGATTTCTTCCTCTTGCTTACTGACTCGACTGGCCAGCGAAGCTAAGTATGGGCTGTTCTTAACAGCTTTGGGTTTCCTGTCCGTAAGCGAGGAGAGTCCTCCTAGTCCAACACACTGTAAGGAATTCAGGTCGGAAAAAAGACATTTTCTTTGTCCCCAAATATAACTGGGCTGCTAACCCACCATTCTTGATCGTCATCAGCCGTTCTGGCTGAGGACTCCAACAAACTTAATTTTAAGTGTTTGAATTCCATATTTCTCCCTCCCACTGGCTGTCTCCAGGCTTCTCTCTCTAGCAGAATCTATCGGCTTCCTAATTCGCTTCTATGCGTCTCACCTTCGGAACGATAAGGTTCGGGAGGGGGAAGAGGAGGAAAAGGAAGGGTCAGAATCTCTTTAATATTTGAGTGCGTTAGAAATTGTTCGCTCTCAACCCGACTTGATGACCCATGTGCTTTGAACGAGTGTGGGAAGAAATACACAGGTAAACCTTTGCTAGGAACGGAAGACTAAAAGGTAAAGGTTCCCCTCGCACATAAGTGCTAGTCGTTCCCGACTCTAGGGGGCGGTGCTCATCTCTGCTTCATAGCCGAAGAGCCAGCACTGTCCGAAGACGTCTCCGTGGTCATGTGGCCGGCATGACTAAACGCCAAAGGCGCACGGAACGCTGTTACCTTCCC